>JAODAL010045587.1:0-31794 GCA_025379985.1 Phyllomedusa bahiana
TTTTTCCCAAAAATGAGGACAATTGGCTTCTCCCTCTTTGGGGTTTTTTTTCCCTTTCCTTGGATCAACACCTTAGCCAACAGGTGAACTGGATGGACGTTCTTTTTTTTCGGCCTTACAAACTATGAAAACTATGAAACTATGGCCCCGGGGTGTTAAATTTCAAGTTTGCCTGCCGGGAAATCTGGCTCGGCTGAAAATTTTGTGGTCCCCCCCTTGGTGCCTAATACAACCTCCCCGGGTCCGCCGGGAAAAAAACCTCTTGTCATCTCCTCTGTCAATGGGGATCTCCATGACCCGATCCTACTGCCCGAGCCCTTCTCCTTCAGGTAGGGGGCTACATAAGGAGAAGCTGGTTTTTTTTATTTGTTCCCTCGGTCCTCCTGTCTGCCCTTTTGGATCTTCCATGGTGCAGGGGGCACGCCCCTTGCTCAACTGGGAAACGGGCGAGGATGTTGATTGCTATTTGGTGGCACCCCACCGGTTTTCCCCGCTTCTTGGATACCATGCACATTTTTGGGCAGGCCCCCGCCCCATCCCAAGAATTTGCAGATGTTTCCCCGGAAGAAGCTGAGACTCTCCCTTACATCCCCCCAACTGCCCAATTGACTGCTGTCCGGCCCTCTGCTCAGGGCCCTCTACCCGCTGTCAGTACCGAATGCGGTTGTGGCCTAATTAAAAAAATTCCAAAGGGATTTTTCGAAGTCCTCCTCCCCCCCAGGGCTGGATTTTTTCTTTTTGAGAAAAAAGACGGCCTTTTCGGCATGCCGTTCCAAGGGCTCAACAAAAATTACCTTTAAAGAACCGTATCCCCTCCCTTTAAATACGGCCTTCGACCCTTGGGGGACCCCGGATTTTCTAAATTGGATTCGGGGAGTTATAATCTCATTCGATACGAGAGGGGGAAAAAGGGGAAACGGCTTTTAAACCTGCGATGGCACTTCGGTACCTAGTGATCCCTTCCCCCGTCCTCTGACGGGTGGAAAACGAACCAAAACCCGGCATATCACCCCTCCGAAAGGCTAATCTAGCTGCCCCCATAAGTTGCAACTAATCCCTTGGGCAAGATTATTTGCCCCCCGGCCTAAAAAAAGAAAATACTGTTTTGGGGAACATTACCCCGGAGTGAAGAAATCTTTTTTTCTCATCCCCCTTTTTTTTTGGTGGCCCGTCGGGCCCAAAGAGTTCATAAATTGGGGGTGGATTTTGTCCCTGGAAAAATCTTCCATCTAAGCCGGCGGGTCGCTGCGCCACGCCTTTCCTGAACCACGTTGCCTGGATTTTATTACTGATCCCCCCCTTCTTTTGGGTAATCCCGTAATCTGGGTAGCCAGACGCTTTTCCAAATGCCCCATTTTTTTTCCTCTCCCAGGTTCCCCTTGCTCCTGTGGGGCCAGCCTATTTTTCAAACACTTTTTCCCAGCTGCATGGGTGGTCCCCCATTGTCTCAGCCGGGGGGTCAATTTTTTTTTAGGTTCCTGCGTCCCTCTGAACCCTACAAGTAAAAATTTGGGATTTCTCTGGGCCTTACCCTCAGCCCAAACGGGCAGGGGGAAAGGGGGTGATCGGGGATCTTTTGCGGCACTTTGTTTCTGCTGTCAGGACAAATGGGCCAAACCCTGTTACCTTGGGCAAAATTTCTCATACAATTCGTTAACTCCGAGTCCCCGGTGCCCCCCCTTTTTCATTGTCTCGGGGACTCCTGCCCACCACCCCACCTCTCTGGCCTTCTGAGGTCCTGGTGTGGAAGTTTGGCCCAGGACTTAACAGCCACTGGGATCAAAACGCCGTCTCTGCAACGGGGGTCTGCCCGACTAAGAAGAAAACAGACATAAAGAGAAGACCCCCCCCCATCTTCTCCCTGGAGATAAATATGGGGTTTTCTGTGAGATAATCCGTTTTAAGATCCCGGGTACAAACTGGGGGCCCCCCTTCCTGGGACCATTTGAGGGGGTGAAACCTTAAGTCAGTGGATATAAGCTCCGCCTTTCCCCACGTGCGGGTCCCGAATCCTTCCGTCTCTCTCCCCACCCTTATCCTAATCTTTCTCCTGGAAAGTTGCTCCTCCAACTCCCGAAGTGATGCCACGAAAAACTTCACCTAAAAAAATCTTGGCCAGAAAACATCAGGGGGGGCAACATTTCCCCATTTACTGGGAAAGGGTTGGGCCCCGAAGAAAGGGCCGGGGACCAGAGGAAAAATTTTGGGGTCGCACCCCCGGTCCGCAAAAACCTCCAAGAAAGAAAAAGGGAGGGGCCTAAGGGGGGGTCTGTCCGGGGGCCCCCCCGACCCCCCCCCCCTCCGGGGGCGTGGGGGCTCCGTGCCCCGCGGGAGTGGCGCCCCGGGCCCACATGTCGGGCCCCACGCATCGCTCCAACTTACCCGCCTGCCCTGACTGTGTCTCTGCTTCCCCGGGATGCCGTCCCCGCCCCCTAGGGTGCGCTGCGCCGGCACTGTTAAAATTTGAAAAATGCCAGCCCCCGGGAATTCCATTGCCCGGGTTTCAGCCCCTACTTTTAAAACCTGCCCCCCTTTGTGCCCAGCGCCCGGGTCTTAGTGCCTTTGCCTATGAAAATGTTTCCTTCTTCCGTATACCGTGTACCGTCCTTTGCCACGTCCCTGACCCCCGAACCTCTGCACCTTCCTGACCTTTTTGCCTTCCCGACTATGTCTACCCTCACATTCTGTACCCTGCTCCCCTTGGCTGCCATCGCAAGCAAGTCACGTCAGGGAAGCGACCTGGTAGAATCCAGCTGCACAAAGGGGCCATCCCCCTTTGCGCGGGGTCTGGTGGAAAACCGGGGCCCACTTAATTCCGCTCCCTTGGTGGGGTTTTCGCCATCCTTTTGGTGGCCCGAGGTCCTACCGCCGTCGTGACAATGAGCAGGGGCAAAATGGCCCCCAGGGGGCAAGAGAATCCCCCCATGGGGGCCCCCGAGATAGAACCTGGAATTTCTTTTCGACTGCATATTCATCCTTGGGGGAGGCAAAAAGGCCGAGAGAAAAAGGCAAAAAGTAAGAGGCAGAATATAAAAGGCATGTACAGGTGTAGGGTTGTCCCCCCGAATAACTCCACCAGTGACCCCAGAATTAACTCCACCAGGGAGCCCCAGAATGAAATATCACTGGTAGGCCCTATGAATCCCAGTCCAACACAGGCTAAGCTGACAACTGCACAGGCTGGAAGACGCCTGTAGACTGCTCTTCCATGGTCATTATGGAATCAGTGAATGCACATTTTAATGTTTTAATCAACAGGGAAAATGATATATACAATGAGGTGAGCGGAACCTAAGAGGCCGCCAATACTCTAAGGGGGGGCACAAGTACGTGCAGCACTAGAGGGGATTCAGTGGGTGGTAATAAGGAGATAACATTTCTGTGATGGACATTAAGGGCAAAGTATTATTTTGGGGGGTAAAAAGGGTGCTAATATTGTGTAGGGCACAAAGGGGAAACTATGACTATTTGGGGGCATTTATACTGCATGGGTCTAAATTGGGCATTTTTAAAAATTTGGGGCAAAGGTATAAAAAATTACTACAGGGCACAAATTGCGTGTGGGCACTTAGGGTAAGGCCTAGTGTGGCACAATTGCCGCTTAAGTTGTGTCTAACAGTCTATATTTGAGGGCACTTTCTGTGTGGCACTAAGTTTGCAGCCAAAGGGCAATGTGGAAGGAGCAGCTGGTTGTGCAATTTTTGGGGTTGGGTCAAGGAGTGGTAAAAGGGAGAGGAAGAATCGGGGCAAAACCCTTACAGAGTTTAAATGGGCCCAGATTCAGAAAATTTGGAAATAACTATTCTGTAGAGAAGCATTCCCTTTGATCTTGGATTCTTAATGGATTCATAATCTGTAGGGCCCTTTGGTGTCTGGTTTTCCCAAATATGGGAACTGTATGGTGATAGTGTTAGTCTTTATAAAATGTCATACTGTGAATGTGATTGAATTACTCTTTAATTACTCTATAGGTATTATATATAAATATAGTTATGTTATTACATATAGATTACATATATAATTGTGTTTATGGCATTGAAAATTATTAAGAGGGGATTCAGTGGGTGGTAATAACATTTCTGTGAGGAGTATTAAGGGGATACAGCTTCCAGGATCCACAGTGCTGGCTTTCATTGTAAAGTAATATCCAGAGATAGTGTACTGCTGAGCCCGTATATCTAAATCTGTAATTTTGTTCACCATGTTATGATGTTTCACCCCAGACAAGTTGTATATAATTATGTTCTGCAGCTGCTGAAACCTATAGTATGAGGTTCTGCTGATGATGATGTTTGTAATACGATGTTCCGCAGCAGCTGTGACATGTGGTATGAATATAACAAAAGTAAACATATGTATTAGCATTTAGCTAACTATGCAGGATTACAAATCATGTTGTCAGCCTTATTTAATATTGTACTGTGCTTTCTATCAAAACTATCTTCTTTTCTTTAATATGCTCATAAACCTCCCAAGGGGATTACCACATATCAAAGATTGGGTGATACTATACCTCAGAAAGCACGTTCCTTATCTCACAATCCATTAAATGTCAATGTTGGTTAGATCACAGAAAATTGTTCTGAAAGCAGTGGAAGTGACAGAAGTCTCTGAAGGATTAGTAATTTACATGTTACCAATATACAATGCATTTTTTTTCACTAGTGTGATGTAACCAGTAGTGTCACAAGACATATAGGTCTGTATCATGGTGGTCTGAGCTTAGCCTTTAGAGCCTTAGAGGGATTTTCTCATCATGCTGTTTCACTGAGTCAAAAGAAGTTATATACTCACTCTGCCTCGTCAGCTTATGGATAGGTCTATAGCAATAATTAGCATATTTAGCTTCTCTGTAACTAGCTGAGCTGTTACACTGACAAGAGCAGGAGATGTTGTCATCAGAAATCAAAGTATCGTGTGCTCTTAGAAGTGAAAACAATTGCGTATCTGTTAACAAAAGATAATCTGATTGGACATATTTAGTCTGTTCAGAATCAGCTCTCCAACCGTAGAGACATAACTCCCTGCTCTAGTCGGATAACAGAATTATGGTCAGGTAACCATAGGAATAGATGGGCATTCAGAGCAGATAAAATCTCTCTTATCTCCTAAATAAAGTAATATCAAAATATTAATGTATTTGGAAAAAGTCTTCAATTACCCTTCATGTTGAAGTCAAATGTTTGTAGTAAGAAAATGCATTTAAAGGGTCGCTTGCAGCTAGCTAATTGCACCTGCGGCCATTCTTCTCATTCACTTCTATGGGAGCTTCCAAATTTAGCCGACTTTTTTTTTTTCTAATTAAAAAAAAAAATTAGTTATACTTTCTCTTCTTCTTAGCTTTTTTTTTTTAAAGTTGTGAATTTTTAATTCTGTTGTATGTATATGATTATGGGGGGAGCCATCGTCCCTTATCTGCTTTTAACAGTCTTTAGAGATATGGTTTACTGCAGCTACATGGACATAGGAACCTGTGAATAGGAGAAGACCTATTGACTTTATAGGAGAGTTTTCTAGACATGCTTTGTGACCTTAGAAGAACTCACTATGTAGGTAAAAGGAAACATGGGAAGTTGTGACTTAATTCTATTGTGAATGGTAGATCCTGTTTTACCTAAAAAGCCCGGGGCCCGGGATAAAAAGGTTGATGCCCCAAATATTTTAGCATCGGCTTGGACTGGCCCATCGGGGAGCTGATAAAACCCTCAGTGGGCTCCAAAATCCGGTGTACTTTTCAAATGTAGTGCGTTCCTCCGGAACATATACGTTGAAGCAACCAGAACAGGAACATCAGTTTCCTGTTCCCCTGATTACTCCTGTAGCCCAAGGGTAACATCAGTAGGTTTTGGGCCTACAGTATGCAGCGCATTTTACATCTTACCCCGGCGGCCTTTGACCCCAATACACCACATCCCACCCGCGCTGGACACAGGCTGGAAGACTCAGCCGCATGGTGGGTTACACAGGTACAGGTAGAGTTGTTGTTTTTCTTTTGTTTTTTTTGTAATTTATATTGTGGAGGGATCTTAGAGTCTAGGAGCTGGCTACCTATTTAAACGGTTTGGGGGATACTTATGTCTACTAGGTGGGGAGCCAAATACATACCTAAAATGGGGGGCATATATAACTGAAAAAAAACTGAAAAAGCAGGAGCTATATACTTACCTAAAAAGGGGGGGATAAAATAATGAAAAAAAAAAGGAGCTACATACTTACCTAAAATGGGGGTATATAGAACTGAAAAAGCAGGGCTATATATCTACTTAAATGGGGGGGGGGGGGCATTTTAACTGAAAAAAACACTGCTTTTAAACCTAAATAAATGGGGCAGTGTATTATCTAAATTTTTTTAATGGTGGGGAAATATGGGGCATTTGAAGAAATTGTGCATGAAGTTCAATTTCCATTTTTTTCCCGGTATAAGCACCTGATGTATGAAAGTGGTATTTGGGTTTTTCTAAAGGTGTGTAAAAATTCGAACGACTTGCTTATGTGTTAGGCGCATTACGGAACATAGGCGCATAAGGCACATTTTTTATTAAATTTAAATAATTAAATTTTTTACAGCTTGATAATTATAATAAATCACTTTTTATTAAAGCTGATATTTTTGACCCTTACTGCAAATCTAGCTCCACTTCGACTCCTCAGGCTCAGGCAGACCACATTGAAATAGGTCTGCCTGTCCGAGCAGTAATGCGCCTACTTTTGTCGTCTAATATTACGAGTGTGATGCGACACGCCCCCAGGACGCCCCCTCATGTTACGGGCATTCGAAAGTGTTGAGTCTTACAAACAATGCACCTAACACATGCGTTAGGCGCATTAAACATCGTAGCCGACTCAGGTGCATTGTACGCCTGGTGAAAAACCCTTTCATACATGTCGCCTTATATATCTTCTTACCTAAAAACACCTTATATGTCTACCTAATTGTGGCCTATATACCTACCTAATGGGGGGAGGGAGGGTTATATGATTCTTTACCTAACAGGATCCTATATGTCTACCTAAAGGCAGCCCTATATATTTACATAAATAATTGGAGGTCTATACAGTATACCTAAGTACTGGAGGCCTAAATATCTACCTATCTAACAAGGAGCCTATATATTTACTTAACTAATGGGGGCCTATATAGCTACCTAACAAAGGGCCTATATACCTACCTACCTACCTACCTGTTGTGGGGCTATATAGCTACCCAATGGGAAGGCAATATACCTGCCAGGGGCCTTTATAACTATATAATGGAGGGTTATATACCCACCTACCTAATCGGGACCTAAATTCATACCTACCATACCTAATGAGGGGTCTATATGTTTGCTTAACTAATGTTGGGCCTATACACCTACCTAACAGGAGGCCTGTAAACAGTGTCGGACTGGGGGATCTGGGACCCACAGGGGAATTGATCTTGGGGGGCCCACCCTACTGTACATGAAAATATAACCGGCCTCTCAGACATAAATGCGCCCATTTTACCACATAATACAGTGTGCAAAACAGACCTGTAATATGTAGTACAATATCAAGTTAGTCACACATTTGTCAGTCTAACATATCATAGACACAGGGCTAAGTAGCTCCATCCATATCCCCCTCCACCCACATACAATATCCCCCTCCAATAGTCCACATACAATATACCCCGCCGCGTTTCCCTTGGTCACGCACCTCACCACCTGCTAAAATAAAAAACAGCAAGAAAGTAAAAGTGTAACTCCTATCACAAGGTCAGGTGTTCCCTCACTCTTACAATCAGGGACACATGTACACTGCCACTATACCTGCGCCAATATAACCTAAAACACCGCCATATGGAGACCACATAGAGGTCAGACACCAGCTCAGGTATAACCTACAACACCACCATATAGAGACCACATAGTGGTCAGACACCAGCTCAGGTATAACCTACAACACCGCCATATAGAGACCACATAGAGGTCAGAAACCAGCTCAGGTATAACCTACAACACTGCCATATAGAGACCACATAGTGGTCAGACACCAGCTCAGGTATAACCTACAACACCATATGGAGACACATAGTGGTCAGACACCAGATCAGGTATAACCTACAACACCGCCATATACAGGCCACATAGAGGTCACATAATCTCCAAAAAATTGGGAATCTCGCAAGAGAACAGAGAGTGACTTTTGATCACTATATTTACTATTTTGCCGTAGGCAAACTTAAACTCTATCAGTTCTCTATCTGTAAAACACTAAAACGTAACTTTTATTATGTATAACACTTAACCTCTATGCACACTATTTAAAAACCTGATTTCTAACCTCATCATTTTAACCCTTTTTGCTTCTGAAAGAGGGAATAACTCCCTTTCTATTATCAAGTCTGGTGTAGCACCACCTATTAACAGGAGAGCCTTATATCTATAGCAAAGTACTAGCTCCAGTAAAGGATCCCTACTACTTGGGCAGTCGTCCCTAATCTCATGGACACAGAACAAATAAGGCCCCCTTGTGAAACCGTCTGCAGCAGGTGACACTTCTAGACAGAGGTGAGAAATCACAATGTAAAACGTCATATCTGACCTGCCCGACATGTTTCGCCAGCTAACTGGCTTCATCGGGGTTAGAGGTCCGTTTCAATGTGGTGTAAGCTCACTTCCTTTTATATCATTTTTAGGTACCCCCCCTATTCAGGTGCTCACCTATTAGCCATCAGAGAATCCACATAAAGCCCACTCCCCCTTCCTCTCCTGCACGCACACTCATAATATTTTCCTGCTAAAGCTGCCACCATGCTCCCTTTGAACAGCAATCTCAGGCAAATTCCCATCTCCATAACTGGCTTGCGCCATATTACCGTACTGCCCGTGCCAACGTACTGCACCAGCAGACACCTCAGCCCTGACTGTGATGAACTTGTGTACCTCTTGTGTTCAAAAAATACTTGATTGCTTTCTGAACACAAGAGGTACACAATTTTACGGAAAAAATGATTTTGTTTTACAGTTATTGGATTTTGTTTTTGACAATAACTATTTTTTGTTTGATTGGCACCTTTTATTATCAGATAAAAGGAGCAGCCATGGGCACTGTCTGTGCCCCAGTTTTGCAATCTATTTTTAGGTTGGTGGGAGGATGCTATTGTTTTTTCTGAACCCTTGAAATATTCACAGATGGGTTTTTTTTGGGGGCGCTTTATTGATGCTATTTTGATTTTTTGGGATGGTAGTGAAAATTATTCATGGATTTTGTATCTAGACTAAAATGATAATGAAATTGGGATGAATTCACGTTTGAAATTCATCGGGAGAAAAAAAATTTTTTGGGATCTTGAAATTATGTTGGATAAAAATAAGCAGATTCAGACAAAGATATTTCGGAAAAATTTACGGTTACCAATAGTTTGTTACATTTTTTCTACCCTGGCACCCACCTTCTCAAAAAAAGGGGGGATTCCCATAGGCCAATTTCTGGGGTCGTAGAAACTTTCCACATTAGAGGATTTCAATGAAGAATGTATAAAGTTAAATGCACGTTTTCAGGCAAGGGGTTACCCAAAAAAAATTTTTTGAGGAAGGCGTTTAACAGGGCTTTGACCAGGTGACAGAGGACATTTATTAATCAGTAAAAAGAAGAAAGAAAAAACTGATTTCCTTCGTTGTATAGGTACCTTTGATGACAGAGCCAATGAAATGAGGGGCATACTTAGAAGACATTACCACATTCTGAAGGCAGATCCAGTATCTTTTGAGGGTGATTCCTAAATACCCTAGTGTCACTTATAGAAGAGGAAAAAATTTAGGGATGAATTTTGTACATAGTCATTTTGAAAGAGATGGCAAAAAAACCATGGTTTCAGTCCCCGGTGGTAGGCTCATATCCCTGTGGCAATGTTCATTCTGTCCAATTTATATGGAAAAACAAAAGGAATTTGTTATCCCATTGATAAGAGAAGATTTGAGAAAAGGGACAATTTCATTAATTGTAAAACCAGAGGGGTGATTTATTGGGGTATGTGTACTTGCCCAAGATCTTGTGGGAAAAACCATACGGGGAGTTTCGTCTTTGGACTCAAAACATCTGAGTACTATTACAAGTAGAGGTGATACCCCCCTAGCGGGGACACATTTTGGAAGTACATTTTGGTGAAATAGTGGTGCTTAAATTCTGGGGGATCTGTGTGAAAAAGCTAGGGGAAAGAAAAGGGCGATCTGGATGTAGTTTTGTTGCAGGAAGAGGCAAGTGGATTTACAGACTCATACATTGAAAACAAAAGGGCCCCAAAATGAAGGCTTTTCATTTTCAGCATTTATTTAATGTTGCTGATTCCCTATATAATAATTTTTGAGAAACATGATATTTTGTGATTTAAGTACGGTCAGTGGATATAGCACAGTGAATATATGACCATGGAAGCTTTGGGAGTTCACATATGTTTTTTCCTCTCTCCCTTTCTCCCTCCTGCCCCCCGCCTTCCCCTCCCCCCCTCTGCCTCTACATTGTCCCTCATTTTCCCTGGGTCCTGTAAGGATGATAGGTATTGATCACGTGAGGCCACGGTTTCTATTTAACAAATCAGGTTGTATGTATATTGCTTTTGTGCATGGAGGGATTTTTTGGTAGCTGAATTGTATGGTATGTGCACTCGCGTTGTTGTGGCGAGACGCAGTCTGGGAGTGGATAACTACCTATTCATGTGTATATATTCATCTATGTATAGATTTATTGTTTCTGCCCGCTGCGTTGATCTAGTGCTGACTGGATGCAACTAGATGCAATAGCGTTTGAAGACACTAATATTTTTGCATGACACCATATATATGCATGCTTCCACTGTGACGTAATGAATTAGGTGGCTAGCCGTGAGCCGGAAGAGAGAATCTTCAATGGGGAAGTTGAGGTCAAACTGCGGAGGGAGAGTGGGCTAACCATAGAGCCTGCAGCTTTATTAAAATGAATATGAACATTATATATAAAAGAGAAGTGGTTTATGGAAATAGTTTAAGACAATAGTATACAGCACAATAAAACATGTACTTAATAGGGCTTGCGTTTTATTAAAAGGGAATATGTATATTAGATATATAGGAGAAGTGCTTTATGGGAAGATAATATGACAGTGGTGTACTGTACAGTGAAATCTGTATTCCCAATGAATATGCATATTAGATCTGGAAGATAGGGGGCTTATGGGAGCTGATAAAGCTGGTAGTGTGCTGTGGAATGTAACACCTATTCTTCTTAGTCCGTTGTAGGTGAGCCACGCAGTTGCAATAATATGAGAGAAATAAGACGGAAGCCCATCACAGTCAGGGCTGAGGTGTCTGCTGGTGCAGTGCGTTGGCACGGGCAGTGCGGTAAGATGGGGCGCAAGCCTGTTATGGAGATGGCGAATTTGCCTGAGGATTGCTGTTCCTGGGAGCATGGTGGCAGCTTTAGCAGGACATATTATGAGTGTGCGTGCAGGAGAGCGGAAGGGGGAGTGGGCTTTATGTGGATTCTCTGATGGCTAATTGGTGAGCACCTGAATAGGGGGTGTACCTAACATGATATAAAAGGAAGTGAGCTTACACCACATGTGATTGGACCTGATGAAGCCAGGTTAGCTGGCGAAACATGTCGGGCAGGTCAGATATGACGTTTTAAATTGTGATTTCTCACCTCTGTCTAGAAGTGTCACCTGCTGCAGACGGTGTCACAAGGGGCCTTATTTATTCTGTGTCCATGAGATTAGGGACGACTGCCCAAGTAGTAGGCTTGGGATCCCTTACTGGAGCTAGTACTTTGCTATAGATATAAGGTTCTCCTGTTAATAGGTGGTGCTACACCAGACTTGATAATAGAAACGGAGTTATTCCCTCTTTCAGAAGCAAAAAGGGTTAAAAGATGAGGTTAGAAATCAGGTTTTTAAATAGTGTGCATAGAGGTTAAGAATTATACATAATAAAAGTTACGTTTTAGTGTTTTACAGATAGAGAACTGATAGAGTTTAAGTTTGCCTATGGCAAAATAGTAAATATAGATACATAGAGGTCAGACACCAGCTCATGTATAACCTACAACACCGCCATATAGAGACCACATAGAGGTCAGACACCAGCTCAGGTCACATTACAGTGAAAACAACATGATCCAATATAGAAGTAAAATAACCCTGAAATCAGGGGGCTCACCGGAGACGTCTTATCTGATGAGTCGTTCTCTTCTCTCATAAGTCGTTCTTATTCCCTTTTTCTTCTCCATCCGTTCCACACCGTCATGATGACTTGTCCTGGCCACAACTCATTCCTGCAGAAATTATACACAAATATCTTTTGAATCCTCAATTTTCCAGCACCTCTTTACCCATTCCCACCTCTGTACAAACTGCCCAGGAGTGGGAGAGCGGGTACAAGTCATAACTTAGAGTATCCTAAGGGGTTGGAGAGTGGGGAAAGGACTAATCCCCTGGAGATAATGCTACAACTATGGGCTGCTGCCCTCTCAATTATATTACCAGGTAGGTAGGCAAGACCCTAGATAGGTAAGCAAATGGGCAAGGCCCCAGGTAACTTTATAGACCCTCTTTAGATAGGTAGACCCCTGCTGGATAAGTTGGTAGGCCATCCCCAGGCAGGCTGGTGGGTACCTAGCTACAGGTGGGTAGATAAACAGCCCCAGGTAGATAAGCAGGCCCCAGTTAGGAAAGTAGCTCGTCTACAGTTAGGTTGGTGGGGCCCCAAATTAGGTAGGCTGTAGGTAGGTGGTTTCCCCCAGTTAGGTAAGCTTTAGATAGTTAGGGTCCCCTTTATATAGGCTTCAAGCAGTTAGGGACCCCCTTTATGTAGTATACAGGCAGTTAGGGCTTCCCTTGAAGTATTATACAGGCATTTAGGGCCTCCTTTAGGTAGTATACAGACAGTTAGGGGTCTCCTTTACGTAGTATACAGGCAGTTAAGGCCTCCTTTAGATAGTATACAGGCAGTTAGGGGTCTCCTTTTTGGTAGTATAGGCAGTTAAGGGTCTTTTTTAAGGGTTAGGGTTTTTTTGTAATCAGGTAGTTAGGAGCCTCCTTTAGCTAGTGTGCAGTAAATAAGCCCCCCCCCTTAGCTAGTGTGCAGTAAGTCAGCCCCCCACCCCCCACCTTAGCTAGTGTGCAGGAAGTCAGGGCCCCCCTTAAGCTAGCGTGTAGGTAGTCAGGGCCCCTTTGCTAGTGGGTTAGGTATGTCAGGGCCCCCTTTAGTATTTAGGTAGCCAGGGCCCCCCTTTTGGTAGTCATGGCCCCTTTAGGTAGTTCAGGGCCCCCCTTTAGGGTAAGTCAGGGCACCCTTTAGTCCCCCTTAGGTCCAGGGGGCCCCCCCTTTAGGTAGCCAGGGCCACTTTTATGTTGTCATGACCCCATTTGTTAGTCAGGGCCCCCTTTATTTAGCCAGGGCCCCCTTTAGTAGTCAGGGCCCCGCTTTATGTAGCCAGGGCACCCTTAGTTAGTCAGGGCCCCCTTTATGTAGCCAGGGCCCCCTTTATGTAGCCAGGGCCCCTTTAGTAGCCAGGGCCCCTTTAGTAGCCAGGACCCCTTTAGTAGTCAGGGCCCCCCTTAATAGCCAGGGCCCCCTTTAGTGCAGGGCCCCATTAGTAGCCAGGGCCCCCTTAGTAGCCAGGGCCCCCATTATTAGCCAGGGACCCCTTTAGTAGCCAGGGCCTCCATTAGTAGCCAGGGCCCCCTTTAGTAGTCAGGGCCCCCTTTAGTTAGCCAGGGCCCCCCTTTATGTAGCCAGAGCCCCCCTTTAGTAGCCAGGGCCCCCTTTAGTAGTCAGGATCCACCTTTATGTAGCCAGGGCCCCCTTTAGTAGCCAGGGCCCCCCTTAGTAGCCAGGGCCCCCCTTAGTAGTCAGACCTCCCCTTTAGTAGCCAGGGCCCCCATTAGTAGACCGGGCCCCCAATAGTAGCCAGGGCTCCCTTTAGTAGCCAGGGCCCCCTTAAGAAGCCAGGGCCCACCTTTATGTAGCCAGGGCCCCCTTTATGTAGCCAAGGCCCCCTTTAGTAGTCAGGGCCCCCCTTTATGTAGCTAGGGCCCCCCTTTAGGTAGCCAGGGCCCCCTTTAGTAGTCAGGGCCCCCATTAGTAGCCCGGGCCCCCTTTAGTCGCCCGGTCCCCCTTAGTAGCCAGGGCCCCCATTAGTAGCCAGGGCCTCCCTTTAGTAGCCAGGGCCCCCATTTGTAGCCAGGGTTCCCTTTAGTAGCCAGGGCCCCCATTAGTAGCCAGGGCCCCTTAGTAGTCAGGGCCCCCCCTTAGTAGCCAGGGCCCCCCTTAGTAGCCAGGGCCCCCCTTAGTAGCCAGGGCCCCCATTAGTAGCCAGGGCCCCCCGTAGTAGTCAGGGCCCCCCGTAGTAGCCAGGGCCCCCTTAGAAGTCAGCCCTGCATAGGCGGCGCTGTGAAATGACGTCACCGCGCCGCCTACGTCAGCAGTAGGGGCCGGTGCCCGACAGGCTGAAGGCCTAATGCCTTCAGGGCCCGAGGAGATCAGCGGAGCGCAGCGCTAGGGCGCTGTGCTCCGCTGACACCGCGCAGCCCCGGGAGTTGGGGACATTAGTCCCCGGCTACCGGGCTTGGTCTCTGGGCGCTCGGGACGCAGGGCCCGGGCGTTCAGTGACCGGATGCGTGGTCGGGCTCCGGGGAGCGACGGCACTGCCTCCGGGGCCCACAGCAGTTCGGGGGGGGGCCACCAGGGGATTCACAGATCCCCCGACGGCCCAGTCCGAGCCTGCCTGTAAACCTAATTACCTACACAATGGGGGGCATACATATTTACTTATCTAATGGGGTGCTGATATTCCAACCTACCTGATGGGATGGCCTATATACCTACCTAATGAGTGTCCCATATACCTACTTAATGGGGGTCTATATACTCACCTACCTAATGGGGGCCTATTTACATATCCAATGGGTATCTACCTATCTCCCTATCTAATTTGTGGTGTACCTACCTGCTATTTTGGGGGGTTATCTACTATATAAGGACACAGAAGACCAAAACTTGGTGCACAAACAGGAGCCCTTATAGCCGTCAGGGGGCACAGGTACTACTACTATTTGGGACACAAGGGGTTCATTATTCTGATTTGGGGCGCTGTGGAGGGAGAGTTTGTAAAGGGTTGAGGTATGGGTAGAGAGCTGCTGGAAAAGTGAGGAGTCTAAGATATTTGTGTGGTAAATTTGCAGAGACAAGTTGTTGCTGAGAGAAGTCATCATGGCGGTCTGGATCGGATATGGGAATAAAAGGAAAGAGAACAACTCCAGTCATACAAGATGCCACCTGTGAGTCACTAGATTTAACTGCGGTGTAATGCACATGTGTGTAGAGTCTGTGTACAATTGGTAGTCACCATGTGGTGCTCGCATCTGGTCATAGGCTGGCAGTATTATTTGACCCTCATGTAATGGTATTATTGATAGTGATGGTCTAGGTTTCATTTTTTTGTAACAGTTTGATGATAGTATGTATGATGAGATATTTGTAGAGGCGTATTATTTGGTAACTGCATGACTATTATTTAAGTATTACACTATCATATATCAATGAGACTTTTCAAATAGGCAAATTTTTCAGCGCTAATTTTCATTATACAGCATAGACTGTATCTATGCAGAAAACACTGAAAAAAAATGACAGGTACATTTATTTTTATACCTAAATATATGTGCCGCAGTTAACCCTGTCCTATTAAAAAAAAATTTAACACAGAGGGCCTGTGCCCCGGATGTTTTAGGTCCCTGGCAACGCCCCTGATCTACAGAACAGGAAGTGTCAGACTATTAAAGTGTGTTTAACATAAAAACATGAGTTAAACATTAGTAATTTTTGATGACACATTCTTTTTAATTCTAATACCTGTTCATGATTAAAAGTCATGTTGTAGTTTATAACTTATGATGCAGATCTCTGTAGGGGTGGATACAGGTATCACTCCACTGAGTTTAAGCCATACATGCCAACTCTTGAAAGCTGGAAAGTGGGAGA
Organism: Phyllomedusa bahiana; assembly: GCA_025379985.1. Classification (NCBI taxonomy): domain Eukaryota; kingdom Metazoa; phylum Chordata; class Amphibia; order Anura; family Hylidae; genus Phyllomedusa; species Phyllomedusa bahiana. The sequence goes on from JAODAL010045587.1 coordinate 15,984, forward strand.
TTTGAAGTGGTGGCGTGCTAAGCAAAATTAGTGTTTTGGCGTCACCCATCTTCCCTGAACTGTTGGGTGGTCTATTCGGCATCCAGGAGAGCTGGGGGATAGGTATCTTGGTGCCTTATTAAGTAGATAGGTAGTTATATAGGCTCCCCAATAAGTAGAAACATAATTACCTATTATGCAGTTATATAGGCCCCGGTAGGTAGCTATTGGAACCCTGTAGCCAAATTGCTGCCCCCTTCTAGGTAGCTGTCCCCACTAGCCAGGTAGTGACCCCTAATAGCCAGGTAGTGCCCTTTACAGCCAGATAGATGCACCTTACAGCCAGGTAGATGCTCCTTACAGCCAGGTAGTGCTCCCATTAGTCAGGCAGTGCCCCCATTAGCCAGGTAGTGCTCCCATTAGCCAAGAAGATGCCCCCAATTGCCAGTTAGTGCTCCCATTAGCCAGGTAGATGCCCGCAATAGCCAGGTAGTGCACCCATTAGCCAGGTAGTGCCCCCATTAGCCAAGTAGTGCCCCCATTAGCTAGGTAGATGCCCCCAATAGCTAGGTAGTGCCCCCCAATAGCCAGGTAGTGCTCCCATTAGCCAGGTAGAGCTCCCAGTAGCCAGGTAGTGCCCCTATAGCCAGGTAGTGCCCCCATTAGCCAGGTAGTGCCCCTCTATAGCCAGGTAGTGCCCCCATTAACCAGGTAGTGTTCCCATTAGCCAGGTAGTGCTCCCATTAGCCAGGTAGTGCTCATATTAGCCAGGTAGTGCCCCTTATAGCCAGGTAGTGCCCCCATTAGCCAGGTAGTTCTCCCATTAGCCAGGTAGTGGCCCCATTAGCCAGGTAGTGCCCGCCTATAGCCATATAGTGCTCCCAATAGCGAATAAAAATAAAATAATAAAATCTACTCACCTCACCAGGTTCCCTGCAGCTCTGGAGATCTCCTGGGCCAGCAGAAGCTGGCGACGGAGGAGACGGAGGAGACTCAGCGTCGCAGGGGATGTGAGTACATCCGTGCGTCACACCCTCTGCGACACTGACCTGTATGTACAGCGCTCGCCGGGCGCTGTACATACAGGGAAGAAAGCAGGAGGGGAATGATGGGATGGGACCGATAGGTTTTTTGTTTAGGGTAAGTGTTAACAGGGTGAGGTTCCTGTCAGGATCACCCTTATCAGGGCGTTATTCCTGTTGTATGTGTCAGGCTAGGGACTTGCAGTCCCCTTTAGGGTGGTTATAGGGCTGCATTTAACCATTGGTCCCTTGGCTTTGGTCGATTGAGCAAATATATCTTGTTTTTTGTCTTTTGTGAGGGGGCATAAATATTTGTTTTAAAGAAATATATTAAAGGTTAAGTTTTATAGCCATTCCTCTTTAAGGTTTTGTGGAATGATCCCTCCTGCCTCCTCCCTGTATGAGCAGCTGCACAGAGCGTGCAGCTGCTGACTGATTCTGTGCGGCTGCCCGCCTCATCCGCCTGTAGGAATGGCCCGGCGGTCATGCTCATTTAAAGAACCCCTCTGCCTGCTGGTGGCGGGAGGTTCGCTAACCCTGCCGGGTGGGTGGGAGGTGATTCCCGTTAGCAGGAACCCCCCGCCCAAATCGGGAGGGTTCGCAACTATGGTTTAAGCCCTTGATGCTAATTTTACTCCCTATCCTACATTTCCGATAGATACTTACAGTATTCTTGTACAATATACAGTATATTAGGTATTGAGTAGAAATGTTATGCCTTATAAAAGACATAAAATATTTTTCTAACCTACAGTAAGTGGAGGAATCTGTTAAACTTTAAATAGTTGTTTCATTATTAACACATTTTCAGGAGCTAATCTCAGGAAAAAAAGCTTGCCTAAGAAGATAAAATGTCACTTTACATTATTGTGAATACTTTCAGGAGAGAATGGTTGGTTGATTTCCGACCTCTTTAAAATAAAGAGGGATATTGTGACTGCAACATTGTGAATCAGAATGTATTCAAAGTAAAAAACAGTTTATCCAGCATGATGTAAATGAGTTAAATATTACACCTAGTATGTTTCTATAGACTTTACTGTTCTATCACTTTAATTGATATATTTCACAGATTTCGGCAATTTTAGGGATACAACATTTTTCAAATATTATCATAGAGGACTACGTCACTAGTTTTATTTTCATTTTATTAGAGCAGGAAGCTTCCTAGAAACCATGTTATTCCAGACACAAGCTGATTCCTTGAGACTTGCAAAAAGGAGCAAATACATAAAAAAGATGCATCTGCAATTCTTTGTTTTTGTAAAATACTAAATTTATGTTGCTATGACATGTGCCAATTAAAAGATCAGTTAATCCCGCAAAAAAAACCTTACATATCTCTGTATACAGAAAGATAAAAAAGTTATGGCTATCAGAAGATAGCGATGCATAACTATTGTTTTACACAATAAAAACACTTTTAAAAAAAAATAAAATTGTGCTTTCACATAAAAAACTATATAAATTGGGCATCGCCAAAATCATCTCAACCCAGGGAGTACAACTAACTTGTCACGGATACTGCACAGTGAGTGCTGTTAAACATAAAAATAAAAAACGCTACTAGGATTGCAGTATTTTCTTCTCCCTGCCTTCCAAAAAATGGATTTAAAAGCAATTTAAAAGACTTGTCCCCCCAAAAATAATACCAATAAAAATGTCAACTCATCCTGCAAAAAACAAGCAGCTATACAGCTCCGTATCCAGAAAAAAAATTTTTTATGGCCATCAGACTATGGTGATGCAAAAATGTGTTTTCCTTTTTGAGTAAATGTCTTTTTATTATGTAAAAGCAGTAAAACATAAGAAAATATACAAATTGGGTATCGCTGCAATTGTATCAACCTACTGAGTAAAGCTAGCATGTCATTTATACCACACAGTGACCAATGTAAAAAAAAAAAAAACACACCAGGATTGCTGTATTTTGCCTCACAAAAACCTTAATAAAAAGTTATCAAAGCGTCATATGCCCCCCATAATGGTACCAATAAAAACATCAACTCATCCAGAAAAAAATAAGCTCATAATCAGATCCGTACATAGAAAAATAAAAAAACTATGGTTGTCAGACTATGACAACATAAAAATGCGATTTTTTATAAACGCATTTCTATTGTGTAAAAGTAATAAAACATAAAAAACTATATAAAATTTATATCATTGGACTTGTACCGAACCATATATTAAAGTCATCCTGTCATTTATCCCGTACAGAGAACACTGTAAAAATGAAGCCTAAAAAACAATGGCTGAACTGCGTTTTTTTCCCCCGCATTTTCATGGCCCCATGCCAAAAAAATGACGAAACACCTGTGCATCCACATCCCTAGATGAGATCCATGAAGGGTGTTGAATACAAAATGCGTTGACTTCTGGAAAGTGTCACCTATTCTGGTACTTTAGGGGCTTTGCAAATGTGACATTGCTCCACCAAAATCTGCATTCTAAAAGCCAAATAGTGCTCTCTCCCGTGTACGGCCTGCCATGCACCCAAACAGCAGTTTACACCCACATGGAGGGTATTGCCGAACTTGGAAGATATTGCGTAACACAATTTGGGGTGCTTTTTTTCCAGGACGCCATGTAAAAATTAAACATTTTCAGCTAAAATTGTTGGAACAAATATAGTTTTTTTAATTTTCAGAGCCTAATGCTAAAAAAAACTCCTGTGGGGTCAATATATTCACTTCACCCCTGGATATATTCCTCAAGGGGTTTAATTTCCAATATGAGGTCTTTTAGGGGAGTTTATTAAGTTTTATCACCTTAAGTAGTGTTGAGCGATTTTTATCGACAAAGTTGAAATCGACAAGGTTTTTATGGTGATCGAAATTTCCAGATCATGCGATAATTAAGGTTAAAATCTGAGCATCATCTATTAAGATCGCGCCTTTTTCGGCGCTTCCTGTAATTTTGGCGGCCAGCAAATCAGATTACAGAATAGAGCAGGGTGAGATGTGTGTGCGACGTCATGACTGGGATGTGTATGGTTGCGATTGGCTGGAAAAAAATCACATGACCTCGTTTTACATAGAACAGCGTTTCCTGTTTCAGCCTCAGTGTCTCTCAGCGTCTCATAGGGATAGGACCTGCGCTCTGCCTGTGGCCAAACAGCTCAGCGAAATTAGTCTATTTCTGCACAGAGAAACCTCTACTATTAGCTGTGATCCTTCCAATTTAGTTATATTAGAGATTTGAAGATTTTATGTAGTTAGCTTAGAGAATTTTAAAGCGCAATCTACCGCTGTAAATTCACGGCGGAGGGAGCAGGGCGGCGCCCCCGTGGGCGAACAAAGACAAGCTCTATCTATAAAGAACACTGGATAAAGTTCACCAAGACTTAGTGTAGACATTGTAGTGGAATATCTTTATTATTAACAGTTTGCTATTGAAATATTTCCTGGATATTGGGCAGCCTGAACTTATATTGGATACACATCATTTCTAGTAACTGCAGGTCTCTTTGTTAGGTGCAAAACTCCACTTTTATTATCATTAATTTTAGATTGTGTTCTTTTAATTTTTCCATTTCACCTGGGACTGTTTATATACCACTTGATTAAAATTTCAATCTAGCAATCTTGTAGTCAGCCAAAATTGTTTGTTGCCAAAAATACCCTGTATCATACATAACATTACAGTATTTTTTGACTTTTCACCCCATTTCATTGACGTGATATACCACCTCAGTAAATTAAAACAGCAATTTTTAATTCAGCACAGGTGATTGTTTCCAAAAATACCGTGTATCATACCAATACATAACAGTTACATGTTTTTTGACTTTTGCACACCCAGTTGTTTCATTGACGCAGCATCCACGTAAATCTTAAAACAGCAATTCTATATTCACCACAGGTGAATTGAAAGGTGCAAAAAATACCGTGTATTATACCAAAACATAACAGTTACATGTTTTTTGACTTTTGCACACCCAGTTGTTCATTTGACGCAGCATCCACGTAAATCTTAAAACAGCAATTCTATAGTCACCACAGGTGAATTGAAAGGTGCAAAAAATACCGTTTATTATACCAAACATAACAGATACGTATTTTTTGACTTTTTCACACCCAGCATTTGTTCATTGACGCAGCATCCACGTAAATCTTAAAACAGCAATTCTATAGTCACGACAGGTGAATTGAAATGTGCAAAAAATACCGTGTATTATACGAAAACATAACAGATACGTGTTTTTTGACTTTTGCGCACCCAGCTTTGTTCATTGACGCAGCATCCACGTAAATCTGAAAACAGCAATTCTATAGTCACCACAGATGAATAGAAATGTGCAAAAAATACAGAGAATTCTACGAAAACATAACAGATAAAGTGTTTTTTACTTTTGCGCACCCACTTTATTCATTGACGCAGCATCCACGTAAATCTTAAAACAGCAATTCTATATTCACCACAGGTGAATTGAAAGGTTCTGTGACTTTTATAACCTAAGTGTGTTGCCTAAGATGTAGCACGTATCCATTTGACTGTTGTGGATGTTAATTTCAGCTTCTCCAGCCTTGTTTGGGTGTAATAATGAAGGTGTTGTTGCTCTCCCATAGACTTTAATGGTAATCACTCATAATCGATGCTCACTATCGAAAAACCTTATCGATAGCGGCCGACTATCGACTATCGCTCGATCTCGATAGCCAATGCAATCGCTCAACACTAACCTTAAGGTGTCCACAAACCTGAAATGGCTCCTAAAGAAAATCATAATGAAAATGAGACCCCAGAGTCGACTATGTTCTCCTCCTATTCTGGGGCTTGTGGTTGAGCCCAATAGCACAATAGGGTCACATATGGGATATCTCTGAAAACGGCATAATCTGGGGAATCGATGTTGAGTTTTATTTATCTGGTCACATCTACCATGTTCCAGTGAATAATGGATACAAATTGAAAAGCTGCAAAAAAAAGTGACATTTTGAAATTTCATCTCCACTTTGCTTTAATTTCTGCGAAATACCTAAAGGGGTAACAAACTTCCTAAATGCTTTTTGAAATACTTTAAGGGGTGTAGTTTCCTAGATGAAGTCATTTATGGGGGTATCTAACACACAGGCTCATCAAAGCCACGTCAGAACTAGACTGGTCCCTAAAATAATATATTTTGCTAATTTTCTTGAAAATGTGAAAAATTACTACTAAATTTCTAAGCTCCCTGTGGTAAAAAAAAAAAATTAAAAAATGTTTCCAACCTACAGTAGACATATGGTAGATGCTAGTTATAAACTATTTTGAGTGGAATAACTGTCTTATATGCAGAAATTTTTAAACTTTGAAAATTGAACATTTTTCCAAATTTTCAACATATTTTGATATTTTTAACAAATAAACAAGGATTGTATGGACCAATAGTTCTTACTAACTTAAAGCACAATGTGTCACGAGAAAATTATCTCTGAATCATTTGGATAAGTAAAAGTGTCAAAATGTTATTCTCACATAAAGTGACACATGTCAGATTTGAAAAATGGGGCTCTGTCAGGAAGGTCAAAACTGGCTCCGGCGGTAAGAGGTTAAGGAACATCATAATGCCATCTTTAACCTTATCACTGTGCTACACATAACCAGGAATTCCATATAATGCTTTAAGATTTGGATGGATAATCTTTTTGACTATGGCTTCACATTTAATACAAAAATGCACTGGTTGGAAATTACAAGTTTCAGTCATGTTGAAAATATGGCCTAGAAGCTTCACAGTTGAATATCTAACATTTCCTGCTTAAACAACCATTCAGAACAGATGTAAAGATGAGCAGGAAATGTAATTCTGTTCATTCCATTGAGATTAGGATTCAAATAAATGTATGAGTGTACTAAATAAAACGACAAGCTAACAGTGCAAATGAATTTCTAATGGCAAGCTTTTAGCTCATCTAAGTGCATACAAAATGCAATTGTTGTATATCACACATTTCAAGGACAGATTGAAAATGTGTGCCCAGAAAAATAATGAGCTCTAACAACAGAACAGCAGGCCCGATGTAAAACCTTTAATTTTCAAGTCTGCTTTGAACCTCTAAAAATATCTCCAGCTCTCCAGGAAATGGAGTCAATCTGAGCATATACTGGTATTTTTCACTGTAGTAGGCATCTAGTATATGCTTACTTCAATACATTCTCAACACAATAGAGCTTGCTAGATAAAGTGCTTTAAGTACAAATCTTATTTGAACAATATACATGACCTCTTACTTTACCCTATAGGGAATATACTTAACCATTAGGGAATATTATGCTCAAAGTTAAATTTGGATACAATACTTGTGCTATAATTATTACTGTATTAAATGTTTAAGTAATGGACACTCACTTTATCAAACATATCACTGTTTCCGTCTTCTCCTTATAAAGCTAAGAAATCTAAGACATGCTCTTCATTTTGTATTTTCCAAGAAGCAAAATATAAATGTATTTGTACAGCTTTAAGAGGTTTTCGTATTGCATTGCCTATTAGCATCGCATCTTTTTTTAATAGGTATAAGACCCACCTCAGCTGTACCCAAAGCTCCCATTTAAATGAATGCAATCGCAGGCACTTTTCTGTTCTGAACGGGCCTTTTGGGGGAATGTTCTCAAGATAGGTACAGATCTTAGAGGTGAGATTGAGGCCTGAACCTATCAGATCTTTATACCATATCCTATCAATATGCCATAATTGCCTGAGATGGTAGCTATTTTGGGCTCTATGACTTCATAAAGAAGGAAAAAAATGCATGACCTAATTTCCTTTAAAGGTGCATTTCCATCCCATTGATTAACTTAAAATGGGTATTCTCTATAGATGACATTAATGTCTGATAGGTGCGGATTCTACCTCTACTAAGCGTGCCGCTGGACTGCACTTGGAACTGCCAATGATTTCAATAGGGAGGTTTCAGAGCTAATTCTTGAGATAGGTGCAGGTACTAGAGGAGGAGCCCACACCTCTCAGACATTGATGGTATATAGTGAAGAGAGTTCAAAGTGATCAGCACCAAAATGGATAAAACTGAGGAGTGTTATTAAAAATTAGTCAAAACAGTGCAAAAGCAGACAGAGGGGCAAAAGAGCTGACATGTTTCAGGCGACACACCGCCCTTAGTCGTAGCCAAGGTCTATCACATTGATATACCATCAATGTATAGGATAAGAAAACCATTTAAACATGTAAGCTTAGTCATATACATTTTATTTTCATATACTTTGCTGTTCTGTTTTTAGTTCTGTTCAGAGTAAAAGCACCTTTCATCTCCTGCTTGTTTACAGTCCTAGGCTGCTGACACCTCTCTTTGCTCTTGCAGCCATGGGTCTTATTGGCAGAACAAGAGCTTGTTTATCTTTCTTACTGACAAACTTTAACCCTTTAGGACTCTGTATCCTTGTGCCATGCTATTTAAACCCCTTCATCACCAGTGTCCCTCTAATACGCTCAGCAAGGAATAACAAGGCTGAAAAGTCAGTCACTGTTGTACGAGCATCTATAGACTGAATAGGAAGTATGAGCCTGAATGTGAAAGGCTCAGTGAAATAGCAAATTGGGAAAATCTCTTTGACATTAAACCATTTATTAATTCAATCTAAGAAAAATAAGTAATACAGGTTAACCCCTTACAGACGTTTAACATACTAGTTTATCATAATGCTGGTAAGAATGTATGGAATGGGCTCACACTTTACCTGCGGCAGGTAACAGCTGAATATTACAACTGGTTTGCCTAATTGGCCCCTGTGACCTCAAGTGGTTTCCATGGCAACCTAAAGAATTTCTCTGTAACTTCTATGTTACCACTCCTACTACACCCTGCCATAGTTATGATGTAATAGTAGGGCCAGGTATAAAAAACCTTTCTGCAATAGCTTTAATGTGTTGCAAAACTATTCATACCCTTGAACTGTTGCTCATTTTTAAACATTACAGCCACAAACGTAAATGTATTTTTAATATTTTATGTGATAGAGCAATACAAAGTAGCAAGTATTTATTAAGTGTACAGAAATGATACGTGCTTTTCCAAATTTTTGAAAATTAAAAAAAATTAAAATGAGGGATGCATACATATTCACTCAGCTGTACAGTATTTTGTGTAGTGCAGGGTTAGGGAAAAAATAATCCAAGTTCTAGTTGTGTACTCCACAAATCTGGCCTTTATGGAAGAGTGGCAAGAAGAAAGACATTTTTAAAGCAAGTCATAAGAAGTCCCGTTTGCAGTTTTCAAAAAGCTATGTAGGGGACACAGAAAGCATTTGGAAGAAGGTGCTCTGGTCAGATTATACCAACGTTTAACTTTCTGTTCTAAATAGTAAACGCTATGGGCCACATGTATGAAAACTGTCTGGGTCTAAAACTCACTTTGTTGCCCATAGCAATCAATCAGAGCGCCCCTTTCATTTCATATAGTGCTCTGGAAAAATAAAAGGGGCACTCTGGTTGCTTTGGACAACAAAGTGAGTTTTAGACCTAGACAGTTTTCATACATGCTGCCCTATATGTGGAGGAAACCCAACACTGCACATCAACCTAAACACCGTAAAGCATGGTGGTGGCAGCATCATGATGCCGGGAGGCTTTGCTTCAGCAGGGACTGGGAAGCTTGTCAGAGTTGATGGAAAGAAAGATGGAGCTAAATACGGGCAATCCTGAAGGAAAAACTGTTAATGGCTGCAAAAGACTTGAGACTGGTGTGTAGGTTTACCTTCCAGCAGGACAACAACCTTAAACATACAGCCAAAACTACAATGAAATGGTTTTAACAAATGCATGTTCATGTGTTAAAATGGCCCAGTCAAAGTCCCGACCTAAATCCCATTGAGAATCTGTGGCATGACTAGAAAATTGCTGTTCACAAACGTTGGTTAAATTTAAGCCTCTAGGTGTGCAAAGCTGGTAGAGACATCCCCCAACATACTGCACCTGTCATTGCAACTAACGGTGGTCCTACAAAGTACTTGTTCAGGGGCGCTGAATACATATGCATACCATATGTCACAGGCCACTGTGCGGTCCATGTTCCATTCTGCAGACGCAGCTGTGTCCTTTCTCCCTGACACTCACTGACCTCTGCTGTCACGGCTCGCGCTGCAGTCCGTGATCTCAACCGCAGACACGCCTATGATGAGGCCTTCCATCCTGCGTGGCACTCACCTGTCCTCCCTCCTGCTCTGTCCTCTGTTCCAGACTGGAACACGCACCCGTCCTTTAGGGCATACGCGCCGGCTCTTTAAGATTTAAAGGGCCAGTGCACCCTTAACAACCTATCAGGTTTCTTTTGTGCCTTTATTAGTTCTCCTCCCCCTGTCTTCCCTGCCACTTCATCGGTGTTTGTGAGTTTAGTGAGTTAGAGAGAGTTGCGTTATTTTGAAGTTCCATGTACCAGACCCTTCTTGCTCTTTTTCCTGACCACGTTGCCTGCCGCCTGTCCGGACCTTTCTGCCTGTTCCCGACCACACACCTGCCTACCAATTCTGTACCACGCTGTACCCCAGCAGCCACCGCAAGCAAGTCACATCAGGGGTAGCAACCTGGTTGTCTCCCACTGCAGCAAGTCCAACCTGCCTTGTGGCGGGCTCTGGTGAATACCAGGACCTACTTAGACTCTACTCTCTGACGTGGCTTCTACCACCACTTGTGGAAGTCCTGAGAATCCACCTCCTGTCCTTACTTTTCCTTACAGTTTATAAATACTTGCTATGTTGTGTTGCTCTGTCACATAAAATATCAATAAAATACATTTTAAGTTTGTGACTATAACTTTTAAAAATGAGGTTCAGCTCAAGGAGTTTAAATACTTTGGCAATCCATTGTTTGTATTACAGAATAGTATACAAGCCAATGTCAAGTACCCTAAAGGACTATTAGTACAAGTAAATAAAAAATGTAAAAATAAAGCAAAGTTAAACAAATTTGATATGACCATGTCAGCAAAAGTCTGAACTTTTAAAACATAACACCATTTATCCCATATGATAAACAACACAGAAGAGAAAAAATCCCCACTAACAAAATTGAATTTTTGGGTCTTTTTGTGTTCCCAAAAACTTGGACTAAAAAGTGATTAAAAAGTCATCTGTATCCCAAAGTGGTACTAATAAAAACTACACTTAAGCCCACAAAGGAAACCCTATTCAGGTTCAAAGATTGAAAAATAAAAAAAATGGCACTGCAGCACAAAGTTGAAGAATAGAATTTTTTTTTTATTTATCTAAAACAAAAGCTCAAAAATGTTGTATCATCAGAATCATATTGACCTGCAGACTACAGATAACATGTAATTTATACTGAACAATGAACTCTATAAAAGCAAACCTGCAAAAGGGACTCAGTTATGATTTCCATTCCACCTCCCATAGAATTTTTGGGGGTTTCCTAGTACATTATATGCTATGGCCAATGGCACCATTAAAAAGTACATCTTGTCCAACAAAAAACAAGCCCTCATACGACTATATAGATTCAAAAAATAAAAAAAAGTTATAGCTTTTGTAAGGTGGAGAGGGAAAACAGAACATGACAAAAAGAAAATACTGCAGCAGGAAAGGGATAGAGAATGACACCATACAGAAGAGAGAAGAAAAGGTGGGGTACTGAGTAATACATACAGTTGAATTCAGAAGTTTACATACACTATATAAAAATACACATATACCTGTTTTTCTCACTGACAGGAAATCAGAATAAACCTTAACCGTTTAAAGGTCAATTAGGATTACCAAAATTATTTATATTTTCAAATGCCAGAATAGTAAGGGAGATTTTTAAAGGCATTTTTATTACTTTGTGCAAAGTCAAAAGTTTACATACATTTCATTGGTATTTGGTAGCATTGCCCTTAAACTGTATGACTTGGGTCAAACGTTTTGGATGTCCATCCACAAGCTTCTCACAATAGTATGTAGGAAATTTGGCATATTTCTCCTGACAGAACTGGTGTAACTCGTACCTGCCTTTGCAGCTTTGCCCATAAATTTTCAATAAGATTAAGATTAGGGCTTTGTGATGGCCAATCCAAAACATTGACTTGGTTATCTTTAAGCCACTTTGTAACCAGTTTGGCAGTATGCTTTGGGTCATTGTCCATTTGGAAGACCCATTTCCGCCCAAGCTTTAACTTCATGGCTAATGTCTTGAGATGCTTCTTCAGCACTTTATTAAGTGCACCAGTCCCACCTGCAGCAAAACAACCCCACAACATGATGCTGCCACCCCCATGTTTCACATTTGGGATGGTGTTCTTAGGCTTCCAAGTATCTCCCTTTTTCCTCCAAACGTAACAATCGTCATTTTGGCAAAACAGTTCAATTTTAGTTTTGTCAAACCACAGGACATGTCTCCAAAAATGTAGGTCTTTGTTCTTGTGTTTATTTTCAAACATTAATCTGGTTTTAATATGTTTCTTTTGGAGTAATGGCTTCTTCCTGGCAGAGTGACTTTTCAGCCCATGTTAATACAGTACTCGTTTCACTGTGGATAATGACACAATTTTACCAACTTCCACCAGCATCTTCACAACATATTTTGCTTTTGTTCTTGGGTTGATATGCACATGTCAGACCAAAGCACATTCATCTCCGAGACACAGAACCGTCTCCTTCCTAACCAGTATGATGGCTTGACATTCCCATCTGGTTTGTACTTGCGTATAATTGTTTGTACAGATGAACGAGACACCTCCAGGTATCTGGAAATTGCAAGAATTACAAGGATGATCCAGACTTGTGCAAGTTCAAAATTCTCTATCTGATATCTAGACTGAGTTCTTTAGACTTTCCCATGATGTTACACACAGAAGCTGTGTGTTTCTGGTTTGCATTTAAAATACATTTTAAAATACATCCACAGCTGTGTCTCTAATTAACTCAGATGTTGCCAATAAACCTCAGATGCTTCCAAAGACATGACATCATCATATGGGCTGTCCCAAATTGTTTAAAGGCATATTAATCCTAGTGTGTGCAACATTTTGACTTGCAGAAAGTAATAAAAATGCCTTAAAAAATTATCTCTCTCATTTTTCTGTCATTTGGCAAATTGACCTAAAACGGGTAAGGTTTGTTCTGATTTCATGTCAGGTAGTGAAACAAACATGCATATTTGTCTTTTTATATAGTGTATTTAAACTACTGGTTTGAACTGTACTCAATACCATGTAAACAATGTTTTTATATATATATATATATATAATAATATATATATATATTAAAATAATATATATATATTATATATATTATATATATATAAATATATATATATAAAATATAGTATAAATATATATATATATACATATATATATATATATATACATATATATAATATATATATATAATATATATATATTTAAAAATATTTATATATATATATATATTAAAATGTATGACCAAAATGTACCCAGATCATAAATATAAAGGTAAAAACAGTCAAAATGTGTAAAACATAACACCCTGAACTGACATTTTTGTCAAATAACATTTAAGAAAAAAATGTAATGGGCTAACAATAAATCTTAAAGACCAACAGGTTATCAACCACTGCTGAGACTCAAAGGAATGCTTTATTCTGAGGTGGTTACTCACAAAAAACAGTTCTGAATGCAAAAGGGACAATCAGAAGAGATATATTTTTGTATCTGTCTTAATATTCAAAGAATATGTGTAATGATGAGAATGCCAACAAGTAAGTAAGAGATGCCACTGCATATAAACCAGCATAAGAACAGACTTACTATGTGTGATACTATGGTAACATTTGGGCATCCACAGTGCACAAAGCTGCACAATATTTCTGGAGCATAAGCAACTCATCCCCAAGACATCCACCCTAGACAGTTGATCGAAAGTAGAAGTGGCAGAGAGGTCTTTTTATTATTAATAGTTTGTCTCATTACCGATGATAGCCTCTAAGCAGCTGATTGATATTTGTTTGGTTCCCAGGAAATCTTCAAACAACTAATTTTGCTGGGGGATGTTGCTAATGACAGCTACAGAGAATATGTAGTATTCGATACAGCCATTCTGTTAAATGGACATCAATATAATAAATAGATGAACCTGGTCTGCACAGAGGAACCTGTTGATAGCTGCTCTTTGCCCTAGTCCACTGAAGGGAATCCTAAGAGGAGGACCCACTTTTACAATTTCCCCGTGCCTTTATATTTCAAGTGAAAAGGTTAAAACATTAAAAATAGTAGCCTTTTTACGCACCAGCGGAGAAGCATTTAAAAGAAGCATCCTCTGACAGGCTGCTGTGGGAAGGTGGGGGGTAGGAGCAGTACCAGCTCCATCAGCAGCACAGCCACAGAATATTTTCTATAATCTACTAAAGAACCTGGTAGAAAATACACTGTCGGTTAAACTAATTAGCAGACAGGAATTGTTCTTTATCCTGTCCAATGATAGCAACTTTATATAGTTTGTCTAAAATGCACAAGGGTCTATTTCATCTAAAATTCACCCAATTGCTTCTGGGATCAATTGTTTTACTCATCACACTCTTATTTATATTGACAGAATACTATGAAATTTTGTGACCTCCTTACCTTCTTATATTAGAGACACTACAGATCTGCTCTCTCTGGGCTAGAGGGTGTATCTGTGGATAGAGACATTATCTTATATAGTATTGCCATAAAGGCACTGTATTAATCAGTTCCCAGTAAAAAAGGATTATATGCTGTTCAGCCCTTTCTCAAATCAAGGGGCATTCAATTCTCCAGACACTATAATTCGTACTTAACCTTCTTAAGTTTGTTTTGGAGCACAACTTTTTCTCCTTTGGAGGTCAGTTCTTCTGTCAGCTCAGGGGCACCGCCATGGGTAGTCGTCCATGTGCTCCTACCTATGCAAATCTGCTCTTGGGCTGGTGGGAGAACACTATAGTGTTCACTAATGAGAATACTGAAAGAACGGATTAAATTGTTTTATGGTTGAAATATATAGATGACATTCTTGTACTTTGGCGTGGTGAATAAGCGTCCTTTACTAAATTTGTAGCTTGGCTGAATATCAATGAACTTGGTCTTTAGTAATATATGAACTCAATGAACCCATTTCTTGACATTCTGATTATGAAAAGTGAGGATGGATCATTGTCAACGAAAATATATTGTAAAAACTTCTACTAATAGCCCACTACATTGGTGGAACTGTCATCCTCACCTTCAGTTAAGAGGGATCCCTAAGGGACAATTTCTCAGAGTACAGAGAAATTGTTCTGATACAGCAAACGTTGAGATACAATGAAATGAATTGTGTTTAAAGATGGGCGAATCGATTCTAACGAAGTGGAATTCGTTTAGAATTTCAGGAAAACTTCGGTTCGGAACGAAGTCGAACTTTGGAATACTTCGGGTGAACGAAGTGTGCTTTTGATTGATAAAATGGCTGCGAGCACATGGCACTACATGGGGCAAAGCACTCTGGGAGGAAGAAGGCATAGCCTGCATGACATGTGCAGAGGTGAAGCCAATCAGAGACCGGCGGGATTCTGTGACGTCACCGCACTATATAAGTCCGGGCGACGCCAGGAGCTAACACTCCTCTCACTGTACTCATCAGGGAAGGTGCTGCCGCGGCTGATAGCTTTTACTGAAGAATTGATTTTTATATAGCGATTTCTGTGGGGTGTCTCAGCTTGTCTCAGAGACTGTTCTCTTAATGTGCTATTTCTAATTTTTTGGGGTATTGGATCTGGAATCCAGTGTGCGTCCACTGCAGCTGCATATACATTCAATATCCAAGTGGGATCTAAGCCAGTTTCCTGTTGTATTCATTTAAAAAACAGCGTTTTACAATACAAATACCACTTCATTTTTGGC
>JAODAL010045588.1:0-31791 GCA_025379985.1 Phyllomedusa bahiana
ACGGGAGAGAAACAAGACCCTGTGCTCCAGAAAAGGAGGGAACAACCCTGTGCCCCAAAATACGGAGGAGTAAAAACCCCTGTGCTCCAGAATCAGGGGGGAACAGCCCCTGTGCTCCAAATCGGAGAGTAACAAAACCTGTGCTCAGAATACGGGGGAAGAACAACCTTGCTCCAAAATTTAAGGGGGGTAAAAACCCCCTGTGCTCAGAATACAGGAGAGTAACAGACCCTGTGCCCCCAGAATAAGGGGGGTAACAGACCTGTGCTCCAGAATACAGGAGGTAACAGACCCTTGCCCAGAATAAGGGAGTAACAGCCCCTGTGCTCAAATACAGGAGGTAACAAAAACCCCTGTGCCCCAAAATACAGGAGGTAACATAGACCCTGTGCCCCAGAATACAGGAGGTAACAGACCCTGTCCCCAGAATACGGGAGAAAAAAAGACCCTGTGTCCAGAATACAGGGAGTAAAAGACCCTTGTCCAGAATACAGGAGAGTAACATAGACCCTGTGCCCCAGAATACGGGGGAGTAAAAAACCGTGCTCCGAATACGGGAGAGTAACATAGACCCTTGCCCCGTAAGGGGGGAACAAACCCCGGGTTTCCAAATTTCAGGAGAGTAAATAGCCCCCTTGCTCCAAAAAACCAGGAGAGAACTAAAACCCGTGCTCCAAAATACAGGAGAGTAAATAACCGGTGCTCCAGAAACGAGAGTAAATAGCCCCGTGCCCCCGAATAAGGAGAGTAACATAGACCCGTGCCCAAAATAAGGAGAAAATAGACCCTGTGCTCCAAAACAGGAGAGTAAAAAAACCCCTGTGCCCAGAATACAGGAGAGTAACAAGCCCTGTGCTCCAAAATACAGGAGGGGAAAACAGACCCTGTCCCCAAAAATACGGAGGAAAACAGCCCCTGTGCTCCAGAAAAGGGGGAACAGACCCTGTGCTCCGAATACGGAGGAACGACCCCTGTGCTCCAAATAAGGAGAGTAAAAAGACCCTTGCTCCAGAATACAGGGGGTAACAGACCCTGTTCCAAAATACAGGAGAGTAACATGCCCTGTGTCCAGAATACGGGAGGTAAAAAGACCCTGTGCTCCAAATCGGGAGAGTAAATAGACCCGTGCCCGAAACAGGGAGTAAAAGACCCTTGCCCCAAATACAGGAAAAACAAGCCCTGGCCCAGAATACGGGGAGTAAAAAAGACCCTGTGCTCCAAATACAGGAGGGTAACAACCCTGTGCTCCAAAAATACAGGAGAGTAACAGACCTGTGCTCCGAATAAAGGGGGGAAACAGCCCCTTTGTTCCAGAATACAGGAGAGTAACAGACCCTGTCCCCCAGAATAAAGAGAGTAAAATAGCCCCTTTTCCAAAATACGGAGAGTAACAAAACCCTGGCCCCAGAATACAGGAGATAAATAGCCCCTTTTCCCCAGAAACAGGAGAGGAAAAAACCCCTGTGCCAGAATACGGGGAAAGTAAAAGACCCTTCTCCAGAAACAGGGGAGAACAGACCCTGTGCTCCAGAATACAGGAGAGAAAAATAAAACCTTGCTCCAGAAACAGGAGGGGGAAAATTACCCTTGCCCAGAAATAAGGAGAGTAACATAGCCCCCTGTGTCCAGATACGGAGGAACTCCCCCTTTTCCCCCAAATACAGGAGAAAAAACATAGACCTTGCTCCAGAATCAGGAGAGTAACTGACCCTTGCCCCAATACAGGAGAAACAAGACCTTTTGCCCCCAAAACAGGAGAGTAACATGGACCCTTGCCCCAAATAAGGAGAGTAACATAACCTGTGCTCCAAAATACAGGAGGGGAAACATGACCTGTGCCCGGGGAATACAGGAGAGTAACGACCCTTGCTCCAAATAAAAGGAACATAGACCCTGTGCCCAGATCGGAAGTAACAGACCCTATGCTCCAATACAGGAGGGAAAAGCCCCTGTCTCCAGAATTACAGGAGAGAACTTTCCCCTGTGCTCAGATACAGGAAGTAACATCCCCTGTGTCCAGAAAACAGGAGAAAACATGACCCTGGCTCCAAAAACAGGGAGGAACAAGACCTGTGCTCAGAATACAGGAGAGTAACAACCCTTGCTCCAGAATACAGGAGGGGAAACAAAGACCCTGTGCTCCAGAATACGGGAGAGAAAACTAGCCCCTGTGCTCCGAACAAGGAGAGTAACATAGCCCCTGGCTCCAGAATACAGGAGAGTAACATAGACCCGTGCTCCAGAAACAGGAGAGTAACTAGCCTGTGCTCCAGAATACAGGAGGTAACATAGACCTGTGCCCCAGAATACGGGGAAGAACATAGCCCCGTGCTCGAATCAGGAGAGTAACATAGCCCCTGTGCTCCAAATACAGGAGAGTAACACAACCCTGTGCTCCAGAATACGGAGGGTAACGACCGTGCTCCAGAAATACAGGAGATAACAGACCGTGCCCAGAATACGGAGAGTAAAGACCCTGTGCCCCAGAATACAGGAGAGAAACTTGCCCCTGTGCCCCAAAATTCAGGAGAGTAACACAGACCCTGTGTCCAATACGGGGAGGGTAACAACCTGTGCTCCAGAAAAAGGGAAGTAACATAGCCCCTGTGTCCCAAATACAGGGAGAAAAATAGACCCTGTGTCCAGAATACGGGGAGTAACTAGACCCTTTGCCCCCAAATAAGGCGAGTAACCCCCTTTTCTCCAAATACGGGGGAAGAGTAACTGTCCCCTGGCCCAGAATACGGAGGTAACATAGACCCTGTGCTCCAGAATACAGGAGGGTAACAGACCCTGTGCTCCAGAATACAGGAGAGTAACAGACCCTGTGCTCCAGAATACAGGAGAGTAACATAGACCCTATGTTCCAGAATACAGGAGAGTAACATAGACCCTGTGCTCCAGAATACAAGAGAGTAATATAGACCCTGTTCTCCAGAATACAGGAGAGTAACAAACCCTGTGCCCCAGAATACAGGAGAGTAACATAGACCCTGTGCTCCAGAATACAGGAGAGGAACATAGACCCTGTGCTCCAGAATACAGGAGAGTAACAGACCCTATGCTCCAGAATACAGGAGAGTAACAGACCCTGTGCTCCAGAATACAGGAGAGTAACATAGACCCTGTGCTCCAGAATACAGGAGAGGAACATAGACTCTGTGCCCCAGAATACAGGAGAGTAACATAGACCCTGTGCTCCAGCATACAGGAGAGTAACATGGACCCTTTGACCCAGAATACAGGAGAATAACATAGACACTGAGCTCCAGAATACAGGAGAGTAACATAGACCCTCTGCCCCAGAGTACAGGAGAGTAACATAGACCCTGTGCTCCAGCATACAGGAGAGTAACATGGACCCTGTGACCCAGAATACAGGAGAGTAACATAGACCCTGTGCTCCAAAATACAGGAGAGGAACATAGACCCTGTGCTCCAGAAAACAGGAGGGAAACAGACCCTATGCACCAGAGTACGGGAGAGTTACATAGACCCTGTGTCCCAAAATTTACAGGGGGAGTAACAGACCCTTTTGCTCCAGAATACAGGAGAGGAACATAGACCCTGTGCTAAAGAATTACAGGGGGAGTAACATATACCCTGTGCTCCAGGATACAGGAGAGTAACATAGACCCTGTGCTCCAGAATACAGGAGAGTAACATAGACCCTGTGCTCCAGCATACAGGAGAGGAACATAGACCCTGTGCTCCAGAATACAGGAGAGTAACAGACCCTATGCTCCAGAATACAGGAGAGGAACATAGACCCTGTGCTCCAGAATACAGGAGAGTAACAGACCCTATGCTCCAGAATACAGGAGAGGAACATAGACCCTGTGCTCCAGAAAACAGGAGAATAACAGACCCTATGCTCCAGAATACAGGAGAGGAACATAGACCCTGTGCTCCAGAATACAGGAGAGTAATATAGACCCTGTGCTCCAGAATACAGGAGAGTAACATAGACCCTGTGCTCCAGAATACAGGAGAGTAACATAGACCCTGTGCTCCAGAATACAGGAGAGTAACATAGACCCTGTGCTCCAGAATACAGGAGAGTAACATAGACCCTGTGCTCCAGGATACAGGAGGGTAACATAGACCCTGTGCTCCAGAATACAGGAGAGTAACATACACTCACCGGCCACTTTATTAGGTACACCTGTCCAACTGCTCGTTAACACTTAATTTCTAATCAGCCAATCACATGGCGGCAACTCAGTGCTTTTTGGGGCATGTAGACATGGTCAAGACAATCTCCTGAAATTTCAAACCGAGCATCAGTTGGGGAAGAAAGGTGATTTGAGTGCCTTTGAACTTTGGCCTGGTTGTTGGTGCCAGAAGGGCGGTCTGAGTATTTCAGAAACTGCTGATCCCCTGGGATTTTCACGAAACAACCATCTCTAGGGTTTACAGAGAATGGTCCGAAAAAGAAAAAACATCCAGTGAGTGGGCAGTCCTGTGGGCGGAAATTGCCTTGTTGATGCCAGAGGTCAAAGGAGAATGGGCGGGACTGGTTCGAGCTGATAGAAAGGCAACAGTGACTCAAATAGCCACCCGTTACAACCAAGGTAGCGCAGAAGAGCATCTCTGAACGCACAGTAGGGCCCAAAACTTTGGGCAGATGGGCTACAGCAGCAGAAGACCACACCGGGGTGCCACTCCTTTCAGCTAAGAACGGAAACTGAGGCTCCCAATTTGCCCAAGCTCATCGAAATTGGACAGTAGAAGATTGGAAAAAAACGTTGCTTGGTTGATGAGTCTCGATTTCTGCCTGCGACATTCGGATGGTAGGGTCAGAATTTGGCTGTCAACAACATGAACATGGATCCATCCTGCCTTTTTTATAACGGTTCAGGTGGTGGTGGTGGTTGTCATGGTGTGGGGGAAAATTTTCTTGGCACTCTTTGGGCCCATTGGTACCAATTGAGCATCTTGCAACACCTTGTGGAATCTATGCCACGAAGAATTGAGGCAGTTCTGAAGGCAAAAGGGGGGTCCAACCCGTTACTAGCATGGTGTACCTAATAAAGTGGCCGGTGAGTGTAGACCCTGTGCTCCAGAATACAGGAGAGTAACACAGACCCTGTGCTCCAGAATACAGGAGAGTAACATAGACCCTGTGCTCCAGGATACAGGAGAGTAACATAGACCCTGTGCTCCAGAATACAGGAGAGTAACATAGACCCTGTGCTCCAGAATACAGGAGAGTAACACAGACCCTGTGCTCCAGAATACAGGAGGGTAACAGACCCTGTGCTCCAGAATACAGGAGAGTAACATAGACCCTGTGTCCCAGAATACAGGAGAGTAACAGACCCTGTGCTCCTGAATACAGGAAAGTAACAGACCCTGTGCTCGAGAATACAGGAGAGTAACAGACCCTGTTTCTCCAGAATACAGGGGGTTTAACAGACCCTGTGCTCCAGAATTCCGGAGAGTAACAGACCCTGTGCTCCAGAATACCGGAGAGTAACAGACCCTGTGCTCCAGAATACAGGAGAGTAACATAAACCCTGTGCCCCAGAGTACAGGAGAGTAACATAGACCCTGTGCCCCAGAATACAGGAGAGTAACAGACCCTATGCTCCAGAATACAGGAGAGATACATAGACCCTGTGTCCCAGAATACAGGAGAGTAACAGACCCTATGCTCCAGAATACAGGAGAGGAACATAGACCCTGTGCTCCAGAATACAGGAGAGTAACATATACCCTGTGCTCCAGGATACAGGAGAGTAACATAGACCCTGTGCTCCAGAATACAGGAGAGTAACATAGACCCTGTGCTCCAGCATACAGGAGAGGAACATAGACCCTGTGCTCCAGAATACAGGAGAGTAACAGACCCTATGCTCCAGAATACAGGAGAGGAACATAGACCCTGTGCCCCAGAATACAGGAGAGTAACAGACCCTATGCTCCAGAATACAGGAGAGGAACATAGACCCTGTGCTCCAGAATACAGGAGAATAACAGACCCTATGCTTCAGAATACAGGAGAGGAACATAGACCCTGTGCTCCAGAATACAGGAGAGTAATATAGACCCTGTGCTCCAGAATACAGGAGAGTAACATAGTCCCTGTCCTCCAGGATACAGGAGAGTAACATAGACCCTGTGCTCCAGAATACAGGAGAGTAACATTTGACCCCGTGCTCCCGAATACAGGAGAGTAACATAGACCCTGTGCTCCAGAATACAGGACAGTAACACAGACCCTGTGCTCCAGAATATAGGAGAGGAACATAGACCCTGTGCTCCAGAATACAGGAGAGTAATATAGACCCTGTGCTCCAGGATACAGGAGAGTAACAAAAGTCCCCGTCCTCCAGGATTTCAGGAGGGGTAACCCTAGACCCTGTGCTCCAGAATACAAAGGGGAGTAACATAGACCCTGTGCTCCAGAAAACAGGAGAGTAACATACACCCTGTGCTCCAGAATACAGGAGAGAACATAGACCCTGTGCTCAGGATACAGGAGGGTAAAAATAGACCTGTGCTCAGAATACAGGAGAGTAACATAGACCCTGTGCTCCAGAATACAGGAGAGTAACACAGACCCTGTGCTCCAGAATACAGGAGAGTAACATAGACCCTGTGCTCCAGGATACAGGAGAGTAACATAGACCCTGTGCTCCAGAATACAGGAGAGTAACATAGACCCTGTGCTCCAGAATACAGGAGAGTAACACAGACCCTGTGCTCCAGAATACAGGAGGGTAACAGACCCTGTGCTCCAGAATACAGGAGAGTAACAGACCCTGTGCTCCAGAATACAGGAGAGTAACAGACCCTGTGCTCCAGAATACAGGAGAGTAACAGACCCTGTGCTCCAGAATACAGGAGAGTAACAGACCCTGTGCTCCAGAATACAGGAGGGTAACAGACCCTGTGCTCCAGAATACAGGACAGTAACAGACCCTATGCTCCAGAATACAGGAGAGGAACATAGACCCTGTGCTCCAGAATACAGGAGAGTAATATAGACCCTGTGCTCCAGAATACAGGAGAGTAACATAGACCCTGTCCTCCAGGATACAGGAGGTAACATAGACCCTGTGCTCCCGAATACAGGAGGAGTAACAATAGACCCCGTGCTCCAGAATACAGGGGAGTAACATAGACCCCGTGCTCCAGAATACAGGAGAGTAACATAGACCTGTGCTCCAGGATACAGGAGGGTAACATAGACCCTGTGCTCCAGAATACAGGAGAGTAACATAGACCCTGTGCTCCAGAATACAGGAGAGTAACACAGACCTGTGCTCCAGAATACAGGAGAGGTAACATAACCTGTGCTCCAGGATACAGGAGAGTAACATAGACCCTGTCTCCAGAATACAGGAGAGTAAAAAATAGACCCTGTGCTCCAGAATACAGGAGAGTAACACGACCCTGTGCTCCAGAAAAAAAGGAGGGTAACAGACCCTGTGCTCCAGAATACAGGAGAGTAACAGAACCCTGTGCTCCAGAAAACAGGAGAGTAAAAGACCCTGTTTCTCCTGAATACAGGAAAGTAACAGTCCCCCTGTTTTTCGAGAATACAAAAGGAGAGTAACAGAAACCCTGTGCTCCAGAATACAGGAGGGTAACAGACCCTGTGTTCCAGAATACAGGAGAGTAACAGACCCTGTGCACCAGAATAAAGGGGAGTAACATACCCTGTGCTCCAGTAAACAGGAGAGTGTCATAAACCCTGTGCCCCAGAGTACAGTAGAGTAACATAGACCCTGTGCCCCAGAATACAGGAGAGTAACAGACCCTATGCTCCAGAATACAGGAGAGATACATAGACCCTGTGTCCCAGAATACAGGAGAGTAACAGACCCTATGCTCCAGAATACAGGAGAGGAACATAGACCCTGTGCTCCAGAATACAGGAGAATAACAGACCCTATGCTTCAGAATACAGGAGAGGAACATAGACCCTGTGCTCAGAATACAGGAGAGTAATATAGACCCTGTGCTCCCCGAATACAGGAGAGTAACATAGTCCCTGTCCTCCAGGATACAGGAGAGTAACATAGACCCCGTGCTCCAGAATACAGGAGAGTAACATAGACCCTGTGCTCCAGATACAGGAGAGTAACATAGACCCTGTGCTCCAGAATACAGGAGAGTAACATAGACCCTTTGCTCCAGGATACAGGAGGGTAACATAGACCCTGTGCTCCAGAATACAGGAGAGTAACATAGACCCTGTGCTCCAGAATACAGGAGAGTAAAAATAGACCTGTGCTCCAGAATACAGGAGAGTAACATAGACCCTTTGCTCCAGGATACAGGAGGGTAACATAGACCCTGTGCTCCAGAATACAGGAGAGTAACATAGACCCTGTGCTCCAGAATACAGGAGAGTAACACAGACCCTGTGCTCCAGAATACAGGAGGGTAACAGACCCTGTGCTCCAGAATACAGGAGAGTAAAAAGAAACCCCGTGTCCAGAATACAGGAGAGTAACGACCCTGTGCTCCAGAATACAAGGAGAGTAAAAAGACCCTGTGCTCGAGAAATACAGGAGAGTAACAGACCCCCGTGCTCCAGAATACAGGAGGGTAAACAGACCCTGTGTTTTCCCGAATACAGGAGAGTAACAGACCCTGTGCTCCAGAATACAGGAGAGTAACAGACCCTGTGCTCCAGAATACAGGAAGTAACATAAAAACCAGTCCCAAGAGTACAGGAGTGTTAAATAGACCCTGTGCCCCAGAATACAGGAGAGTAACATAGGACCCTGTGCTCCAGAATACAGGAGAGTAACACAGACCCTGTGCTCCAGAATACAGGAGGGTAACAGACCCTGTGCTCCAGAATACAGGAGAGTAACAGACCCTGTGCTCCAGAATACAGGAGAGTAACATAGACCCTGTGCCCCAGAATACAGGCGAGTAACAGACCCTGTGCTCCAGAATACAGGAGAGTAACATAGACCCTGTGCTCCAGAATACAGGAGAGTAACATAGACCCAAAGCTCCAGAATACAGGAGAGAAACATAGACCCTTTGCTCCAGAATACAGGAGAGTTTAAATAGACCCCGTGCTCCAGAACAGGAGAGTAACATAGACCCTGTGCTCCCGAATACAGGGGGAGTATCATAGACCCTTTGCTCCAGAATACAGGAGAGTAATATAGACCCTGTGCTCCAGAATACAGGAGAGTAACATAGACCCTGTGCTCCAGAATACAGGAGAGTAACATAGACCCTGTGCTCCAGAATACAGGAGGGTAACAGACCCTGTGCTCCAGAATACAGGAGAGTAACAGATCCTGTGCTCCAGAATACAGGGAGTAACATGACCTGTGCTCCAGAATACAGGAGAGTAACACAGACCCCCCGTGTCCAGAATACAGGGGTAACAGACCCTGTGCTCCAGAATACAGGAGAGTAACAGACCCTGTGCTCCAGAATACAGGAGAGTAACATAGACCCTGTGCTCCAGAATACAGGAGAGTAACATAGACCCTGTGCTCCAGAACAGAGAGCACTAACATAGACCCTGTGCTCCAGAATACAGGAGAGGAACATAGACCCTGTGCTCCAGAAAACAGGAGAGTAACATAGACCCTGTGCTACAGAAAACAGGAGAGTAAATAGACCCCCTTGCTCCATCATACGGAGGTAACAGACCCCCTGTGTTCGAAAACAGGAGGTAAAAAGACCCCGTGTCAGAATCAGGGAGTAACATAGACCCTGTGCTCCCGAAATCAGGAGATAAAGACCCTGTGCTCCAGAAAACAGGGAGTAAAGACCCTTGCTCCAGAAAACAGGAGAGTAACATATCCCCCGTGCCCAGAATAAGGGAGTAAACATCGAATTTTGCTCCAGAAAAAAGGAGAGTAAAATAACCCTTGCCCAGAATACAGGGGAGTAACATAGACCCTGTGCTCCAAAAAACCGGGAGAGACATAGACCTGTGCTCCGAATACAGGGGAGTAAAAGACATTGCTCCAGAAACAAGGGGGGAACTAGGGGCCCCGTGCTCCGAATACAGGGAGTAACATGACCTTTTTGTCCAAAAAACAGGGGGGTAACATAACCCTGTGCTCCAGAATAAGGAAGAGTAACATAGACCCCGTGCTCCAGAAAACAGGAGAGTAACACCCGACCCTGTGTCCAGAATAAGGGGGGAGAAAATAGACCTGGCTCCAAATATAGGAGGTAACATAGCCTGTGCCAAATATAGGAAGTAACATAGATCCTTGCTCCAAAATTTTGGAGAGTACTGCCCTGTGTCCAAAACAGGGGGTAAAGACCCTGTGCTCCAAATACAGGGGAGGAACATAGACCCTTTCCGAAAAGGAGGTAACAAAACCCTGTTCCGAATTTCAGGAGTGAACATAGACCCTGTGTCCAGAATAAGGAGAGTAAAAGACCCGTGTCCAGAATCAGGAAGTAACAGACCCCGTGCTCCAGAATACAGGAGAGTAAAATAGACCTGTGTCCAGAATAAGGAGGTTAAACATAGACCCCCGGCCCCCAAAAATTTGGGAAGTAACAAAGATCCTGTGCTCCCGAAAATAGGAAGTAACATAGACCCGTGCTCCGAATATAGGAGAGTAAATAGACCCCCAGTGGGGCCCCCCCAGAATACAAAGAGGGAACATAACCCCCTTTTCCAAATACGGAGGTAACAGACCCGTGCTCCCCGAATAAGGAGAGTAACATAGACCCTGTGGCCAAATACAGGAGAGTAACATAGAAACTTTGCTCCAGAGTACAGGAGAGTAACAGACCCTGTGCTCCAGAATACAGGAGAGTAACAGACCCTGTGCTCCAGAATACAGGAGAGTAACAGACCCTGTGCTCCAGAATACAGGAGAGTAACAGACCCTGTGCTCCAGAATACAGGAGAGTAACAGACCCTGTGCTCCAGAATACAGGAGAGTAACATAGACCCTGTGCTCCAGAATACAGGAGAGTAACATAGACCCTGTGCTCCAGAATACAGGAGAGTAACATAGACCCTGTGCTCCAGAATACAGGAGAGTAACATAGACCCTGTGCTCCAGAATACAGGAGAGTAACATAGACCCTGTGCTCCAGAATACAGGAGAGTAACACAGACCCTGTGCTCCAGAATACAGGAGAGTAACATAGACCCTGTGCTCCAGAATACAGGAGAGTAACATAGACCCTGTGCTCCAGAATACAGGAGAGTAACATAGACCCTGTGCTCCAGAATACAGGAGAGTAACAGACCCTGTGCTCCAGAATACAGGAGAGTAACATAGACCCTGTGCTCCAGAATACAGGAGAGTAACATAGACCCTGTGCCCCAGAATACAGGAGAGTAACATAGACCCTGTGCTCCAGAATACAGGAGAGTAACATAGACCCTGTGCTCCAGAATACAGGAGAGTAACAGACCCTGTGCTCCAGAATACAGGAGAGTAACAGACCCTGTGCTCCAGAATACAGGAGAGTAACATAGACCCTGTGCTCCAGAATACAGGAGAGTAACAGACCCTGTGCTCCAGAATACAGGAGAGTAACATAGACCCTGTGCTCCAGAATACAGGAGAGTAACATAGACCCTGTGCTCCAGAATACAGGAGAGTAACATAGACCCTGTGCTCCAGAATACAGGAGAGTAACATAGACCCTGTGCTCCAGAATACAGGAGAGTAACATAGACCCTGTGCTCCAGAATACAGGAGAGTAACATATGACCCTGTGCTCCAGAATACAGAGAGTAACATAGACCCTGTGCTCCAGAATACAGGAGAGTAACAGACCCTGTGCTCCAGAATACAGGAGAGGATCATAGACCCTGTGCTCCAGAATACAGGAGAGTAACATAGACCCTGTGCTCCAGAATACAGGAGAGTAACATAGACCCTGTGCCCCAGAATACAGGAGAGTAACATAGACCCTGTGCTCCAGAATACAGGAGAGTAACATAGACCCTGTGCCCCAGAATACAGGAGAGGAACATAGACCCTGTGCTCCAGAATACAGGAGAGTAACATAGACCCTGTGCTCCAGAATACAGGAGAGTAACATAGACCCTGTGCTTCAGAATACAGGAGAGTAACATAGACCCTGTGCTCCAGAATACAGGAGAGTAACATAGACCCTGGGGCTCCAGAATACAGGAGAGGAACATAGACCCTGTGTTCCAGAATACAGGAGGGTAACATAGACCCTGTGCTCCAGAATACAGGAGAGTTACATAAACCCCATGCTCCAGAATACAGGAGAGTAACATGACCTGTGTCAGAATACAGGAGAGTAACATAGACCCTGTGCTCCAGATACAGGATGAGTAACATAGACCTGTGCTCCAGAGTACAGGAGAGTAACATATACCCTGTGCTCCAGAATACAGGAGGAGTAACATAGACCCTGTGCTCCAGAATACAGGAGAGTAAACATTAGACCTCTGTGTCCAGAATACAGGAGAAGAACATAGACCCTGTGCTCCAGAATACAGGAGAGTAACATAGTGACCCTTGTGCCTCCAGAATACAGGTGAGTAACATAGACTCCTGTGCTCCAGGAAGTACCCCGGAGACGTAACATAGACCCTGTGCTCCAGAATACAGGAGAGGAAAATAGACCCTGTGCTCCAGAATACAGGAGAGTAACATAGGCACTGCTCCCCTTATCACAGGGTAACCCTAAATCTCCTCGTGTCTCTACATGTGTTGTATATGTGAGGCTCTGGCTGGGGTCAGTGGTTTTTTGGGCTGTTCTCAGGATTTGGGGTGACCCCATGTCTCTCTTCCAGGATAAGATCCGCACCCTGTTTCAGAACCTGATGGTCGTCGATCATCCCAATGTGGTGAAGTTCCACAAGTATTGGCTGGATGTGAAGGAGACGTCGGCAAGAGTAAGGGGTGCTGTGTGTGGGGTGGGAGCTAAAGGGGGGGACACAGAGAAAAAATGGGGGACCTCCTGACTTGTAGATGGAGAAGTCATGGTTGGGGGACCCTGTGTAATAGTAAGTAATGGAGGTCTACGGTGGGGTCCTGGGTGGAGCAGTGGGGACCTGGGGGAGCAGTGGGTGGCTCGTATTCGCAGGGGTCCTGAAGTGAGCGTGGGTTCCATTGCATGGTCATGGAGGAGCAGTGGGGGCCATTGTAGGGTCATGGAGGAGCAGAGCTGGGGAACCTGAGGGGCAGCAGTTGGGATGGCCGCCTCCGCGGCGTTCTTGAGGAGTGGTGGGGGCCTTTGTGGCATCCTGGGGGAGAGCAATGGGGGGACTGTCATGGGGTCCTGGGGTAGCAGTAGGGTCCTGGGAGAGAAGTGGGGGGGACCAGCGTGGGGTCCTGGGGGACCGTCGTGGCATCCTGGGGGAGCAGTAGGGTCCTGGGGGTGCAGTGGCGGGACCGTCGTGGCGTCCTGGGGGAAGCAGTTGCGCGGGGGGGGGGACCGTTCGTGCCCCTACATACCGTCCTGGGTAGGTGAGCACGTGTCGGCGGATGTCATTGGGGTCCTGGTGTGGTGAGCAGTAGGGTCCTGCGAGTGAAAACGTGGGGGGGGGTTCGGGACCGGTCGTGGAGGGTTCCTGGGCACACTGCGACGGGCCAGCGTCCGGACCGTCGCTGCTTCTCCTGGAGGGTAGCAGTAGGGGTCCTGGGGGCTGCAGTGGCTGGACTGTTGGGACCGTCCGTGGCTGTCCCTGGGGAGCAGTGCGGGGACTGTCGTGGGGTCCTGGGGGACCGCCATGGCATCCTGGGGGAGCAGTGGGGGGACCGTCGTGGGGTCCTGGGGTAGCAGTAGGGGTACTGGGAGGAGAGGAAGTGGGGGGTGGACGTCTGGGTACACCCTGCGGAACCGTCTGTGGCATCCTTTGGGAGCAGGATTTGGGTCCTGGCGGGTTGCAGTGGTCAGGTATTGGGACACGGCCGTGGCGTTCCTGGTGGGAGCAGTTTCGTGGGATGTCGTGGGGTCCTGGGGTGGGAGACCGCCATGGGCCATCCTGGTGGGAAGCAGTGGGGGAGACCGTCGTGGGGTCCTGTGTGGTATAGCAGTAGGTGTCCTGGGAGACGAAGGTGGGGGGGGTGGACCGTCGTGGGGCTCATGGGGGACCGGTGCTTCGTGGCATCCGGCGGGAGCAGTTAGGGTCCCTGGGGGTTCAGTGTGGGGCGGGACCGTTTAGCTGGGATCCTGGGGAGAGCAATGGGGGGACTGTCGTGGGGTCCTGGGGTAGCAGTAGGGTCCTGGGAGAGAAGTGGGGGGGACCGTCGTGGAAGTACATGGGGGACCGTACGTGGCATCCTGGGGAGCCAGTCAGGTCCGGTCCTTGGGGGTGCGAGTGGCTAGCGGGGACCGTCTGGCGTCCTGGGGGGAGCAGTGCGGGGACTGTTCATGGGGTCTGGGGTTACAGGGTAGCAGTAGGGTTCATTGGGAGAGAATGTGGGGGGACCGTCGTGGCGGTCCTGGGGGACTGTCGTGGCATCCTGGGGGCAAGCAGTAGGTCCTGGGAGGTTGTTGCGCAGTGGCTCAGCGGGACCGTCAGTTGGCGTCCTGCGCCTGGGGGAGCAGTGCGGGGGGACTGTCGTGGGGTCCCTGGGGGACGCCGACCGTGTGGCATCCTGGCGGAGAGCAGTGTGGGTGGCGGGACCGTTCATGGAGAAGTCTCTGGGGGAGCTAGTCGGGGGACCGTTCGTGGGGGTCCTGGGCAGCATGGCTGGGCACATTGCGGGCGGCGGGTGATAGTGTAGGCTTCTGCTTCCCTTTGGCCCTGACGCTCATTCTGTTCTCCCTATCTGGGGCCAGGTGGGTATTCTATAACAGAATATGGTCTACCTTCGGAGGAAGCAACTCAGGCAGAGTTCCTGAAGAAGAATCCGTAAAAGAACCGTAGACGTATGATACGCCAAGATTCTTTAAGACGCTCGTTTTCAGCTACAATCTGTGCTCTGTGCTCAGAGGGCGTGGGCGGTCAGCCCACTCTAACAGGGGTGCGCTCGCTGTCTTTCACGTGCTGCTGTATATACGCTCTACTTGCATTATGTCGCTAGATAGGCCTACAGTTGGATTGATATTATTCAAGATTAGGTTCTACGTTTCTGTCCTCGCAAATATCTTCACGATATCGCATGTATGTCTCCGAACTTGGCCTTACTCTATATATAGTGCCACGCCTTTGGATTATCATTGGTGAGCATGAGACGAACAAGATATACCTGTTATACCTATTTGGCGAGAAGGAATGTATCCCGGTAGGTACTATATACAAGGGCGCGGAAGTTACTGTACCAGATGTAGATGGGGGGGGGACGGCTGAGGTACGCCGAGTTGGGTGAGTGTTATTGTAGGACTAATCTTGGATTTTTTGCCCTCCTTTTCTCTCCAGTTACCTCCACTCCTGTGACCCTGATATTGGTGATTATGTTACACGGAAACTATACGAACACATCGATATTCTATCCCCAGCAATTATACTGGACTCATCAGATTGGATCCAGGGTTGACAGCGTCGCAGCAGGCACGGATGGGTGCGTGGGGGATGGTGATATTGGTATTAACGCTGCGGCCGCAGACAGGCGGAGGGGGGGGTTGGCGGGACGGTAACGCTTCGCCTGCATGGCGGAGGGGGTTGGGGACGCTATTGCTGGGTAACGCGCCGCCAACAGGCGGGAGGGGAGGAGGGGGAGGGTAACGCACGCATACATAGGCAGAGGGGGTGGGGGAGGTTAAACGCCTGCAATGACAAGGCAGACGGGGGGTGGGGGAGGTAACTGCATTCGCAACTGCAGCGGAGGGGGGTGGGGGAGTGTAACGCGCAGCAGCAGTGAGCGGAAGAGTGGTGGGTAGATGGTTTGTAATTCACGTCCTCGCATAAAAGCCTATGGATTGGGTTATTTCCTGGTTGGGGGAGGTAACGCGCCGCAGGCGGCTAGTGGAGGCGTGGGCGGGATTTTTCTTCATATTTTTTGAGGTAACGCCTGTCGCAGGCGGGGAGAAGGCGTTTTTCATTTGGGGAGGGGAGGTAACGTCACGCAGGCGGGATGGGGGTGGGGGAGGTAACGCCGCAGCAGGCGAAGGGGGTCTTTGACTGACGCGGGTTACGCCGCAGCAGGCGGATCGAAGGGGGATGGGGGGAGGTATACGCTACGCGCCAGCAGGCGAGAGGTGGGTGGGGTGTGCGTGCACGAGTAACGCTCGCAGCAAGGCAAGGAATTGGGGTGCGGGGGAGGTTAGAGAATGCTCAAGCAGCAGGTTTGGAGGATGCTGGGGGTAAGGCTAAGACAGTACGCCGCAGCGCGCTGAGGGGCATTAACTAGAGTAACGGAGGGCGGTGGGGGATCGTAGGGTGAGAATACGCACGCCGCTCACGGCTCGCGCATACTCCGGGCGTTATTGTTATTCCAGATGCGGTGGGACTCCGGATAGTAATGCGGCCGCAGCAGGCGGAGGTGCTTAAAGGTCGGGGGATTGGTACTGCGCAGAAGCTACGGCTCGCGGGTGGGGGGTGGAGAGGTAACGCCGCAGCAGGCGGAGGGGGTGGGGGAGGTAACGCCGCAACAGGCGGAGGGGGTTGAGGGGAAGGCGGAGTAAGGTACGCCGCAACAGGCGGAGAGTTGTCGGTGGTGGACGTGGGCCAGGTAACGCCGCACACAGGCGGGGTCGGAAGGGCTGGTGGGGGATCGTTGTAACGCCGCCGCAGGAGGAGGGCCCGGTGGGGGAGTGGTAACGCGCCGCAGGCGGGAAATGGGGGTGGGGGGAGGGGTTAACGCAGCAGCAGAGCGGAGGGTGGTGGGGGACTCGTTGGGTTTACACGCCGCCAAGCAGAGCGGTAGGGGCGTGGAGTATTTGGTAATCGCCGCCAGCAGTGCGGAGGGGGTGGGGCGGGACAGCCAAGGTATGGTGAGGGTAACGCCTGCAGCGCAGGACGGATAGGGGGTGGTGGAATCGGCTAACGCTGCAGCAGGCGTGAAGGGGGTGCGAGGCGAATGGTAACGCCCAGAGCAGCAGGTGTGAGGGGGTGGGGGAAATGCCAAGTCAAGGTATCTCCGCAACAGGCGGAGGCGTCGAGTGGGCAATGGGAACGGTAACGCCGACAGCAATGGCGGAGGGGGGTGGCGGAGACAAGAGGCTAAAACGGGTCTGCCGCATAGGCGGAGGGAGGTAGGAGTGGTAACGCGCCATGCAGGTGGAGGGGCCGAGTAGTCGTTTGCGTGAGAGGGACATGGTAACTGCCGCAGCACGGCGGAGGGGGTGGGGGACATCTGAGGCTAACCCCACGAGTAATCGCCGCAGAGACAGGCGCGAGGGGTGGCCGTGAGGTGGTAATAGCCGCCGCAAGCGTGGACTGTGGGGGCTGGGGGCAACCCCCTGTAACTCCGCAAGGCAGTCGGAGGGGGTGCGGGGATGTGTTAATAATGCTTACCGACAGCAGGACGGAAGGGAAGTGAGGGGACGTAACGCATTAACACGCTCAGTCTAGCAAACAAACGGCCTCGGCGCTTCGCTGGTTTTTCGCTCTAAGAATTGGCACCTTTGTTTAGCCACGAGAATAATATAGATAACAGAGAAAGAAACAAAACCACACATTCAAGTCCGGAGTATAACGGGACTCTCTGTAATGATGCGGGTCTTTCCGCCGTAGATTTTTTTTGGCGTTCATTATGCGAATATCGCAGCGCTCTATATTTATTTAATTAAAACTATCTAACTGCGCGGCAGCTTTCTTATAAAGCTTAATCCGCTGTCGGACCGCCGAGTGGACTTTCACACCTATTTCGAGATTTGGAATGTTTCTTCATGTGTTAGGCACAGTGTTTGCCACTTTCTGCTGTCGCCCCCGCTGACGGGCATGGAGGGCCCAATGGAGCGCCGTGTGGCCGCTGCGGGGGTAGGCCGTTCCGGAGGTGGGTTTACGCTCTCGATCTGGTCAGCACTCATGCAATCTTGCTGCGCTTCGTATACTCCGAAGGCCCTTAGGATGGTCACTCCGATCGGCGAAGTCGGTCTCAAAGCTTTCTTAATATATGGAAATTATCTGGGCGCAGTGAGCGCTCGGGCCAGCTCTCTCCATGACCTCTCCGACAGGCCCAGGACAGGTTTTTTGATGTGGTTACTAAATCCTCCGACACGCGCAGACGGCCGATTACTCGAGACAAGTATGCGCAGGTATTACGAGAACATGCGAGGAAGCTAGATCGAGATCAGCGAAAGACAAATCAGTCCGGCTGCTTTATCCGCTCTCGAGCTAAGCAGGAGAGGTGTGATTCCGAAAAATAAATCGCCTTTTATAAACCGCGCGGAGTAAAACACTTTCAGCAAGAAAAGAGCTTGAACTCTAGAAAAATAACACCATAATAAAAAAAAAAAGAACACTTTCCTAAATCTACTACGAACGGCGCTAAGTATATCGAAAGAATTAGTGATATTGGAAATTGCGGAATAGATGGGAGGATAATACAGTAATCAAATCTGAAACCTATTCTCATTGGCTCGGCAATAAACCAGCAATCAGATAGGCGAGCGACAGTGTTTGGAAACCATTAAACCTATGGGAAGTTTAGACCAATCAGAATCACGGCGGGATTAGTTCAAAAATACGTAAAAATGTGAGAAAGAGCTTAACATATATGGCTCGAGCATAGGGGTGCTTGGCTATCCCAGCCAATCAGATGCAAGCGGAGCTACTTTTCCCATTATAGGTCTACTGGAGAGATGGGCGCTCATTTGAAATCTCGGCGACTCAGCGCCAGTGCGGCATGAAGTGTTAATAAAAAATTTATCAGCTAAATGAGCAGAACCTTTCTATACCAAATATACAAGCACGTTTTTAAAAACCCTGAAAAACTCGGTTTGTCGCCCGAGACCGGACGCTACATTGAAGGAAGTTGCCAATACTAGAGAATTGCCGGGAAAGGGAAATAAGTAATTCAATTGTTTAAGCTCTTCTCATTGGTCGGACATAACCAGCCTCAATCGAATAGGCGCGACAGAGGCCATTATAACCCTCTCGCAGGGAATTGGACCAATCAGAATAGGAGCGACAATGTCCCATTATATCCTATGGAGAAAAAATTGACCAATCATATCAAATGGCGGGGACATTAAAATACAGTAAAAATGCAAGAAACGTGCTGATTGGTTTGAAGAGGCGGGGGACTCCGTCCAGCTTAGCCAATTCAGAAGCGCGTGACTACTTTCTCATAGAGTTCTATGGGGAGTGAAAAAGGAAAATTCTTCAGCTGGACGCTCCTATGATTGGCTAAGTTAAAAGAGGCGATACCGTTCATTTGGACAAATAAAATGAATGATATATTATGGGCGGTAACGAAAAAATATATTAAATCAATAAAATCAGGTTTATTTCTTTATTTTCGTTGTTAGCCAAGGATCAAATAGTTTGGTGTTTTGGCAACGAAAATAAAGAAATAAAATGATTCTTTATTGAAATTTAATATTTTTTTGTTTTCGTTACACACCCATATTTGTATCCCTTTTATATACACATCGGGACAAACTTCTGTAGTGTTTATCATTTGATTTCGGCCGGTTACATTTTGATTTCAGGATTGCGCAGTAGAGAAAACCATAGGTGCGTCACTCGCTCTCTCAATTGGTTCCAGAAATAACCGCGCCTCTCTTTTAACTCTTAGGCCAATCAGACAGTTAGAGCTCAGCTTGCTCAGAATTTCTTTTCCTCCATTAGAACTCTTTGACAGAAAGTAGCCTCGCGCTCCTCAAATTGGCTAAGCTGGACGAGCCCCCGCTGTTTCAGAACCAATCAGCTCGTATCTGCCTTTTTTTTTTACTGTATTTTTGGTACTGTCTCCGCGACCTCTTTGATTGTTAGTTGATTGTGTCCATAACTTCTCCATAGGATATAATGGGGTACTTCTTTGTCGCCTCCTATTTTGATTGGTTAATACTCCTTCAATAGGTTAAGAATGGGGTCTCTCGGTCGCTTTCCTATTCTGATTGGTCCAAACTTCTCCATAGGGATATAATGGGACTTTGTCGCGTCCTATTCTGATTGGTCCAAAACGCTTCTCCTCATAGATATAATGGGACTAGTTGTCCGCCTCCTTTCTGAATTGGTCATTCTCCTCCAATAGGATATAATGGGCCACTGTCGCTTCCTATTCTGATGGCTGGTTTATGCCGACCAATGAGAATAGCTTGATATTAAACATTTTGAGCATAAGAATTACTCTGTATTTTCCGGGCAAATTCTCTCTATTGCAATCCATATGTAGCGCCGGTTCCAGGTCGTACGCATACGCGCGTTGTTCGGGTTTATATAACTGCTTATTATTTGTAAACGAAGGGTTCGGCTCTTTATCTGATATTGTTTTTACATTTAATAAAAAAAAAAAATGATTGTTTTTTTATCCTTACTCCATGCCGCACGGCGCTGAGCGGCGAGAGATTGCATTGCGCTGATCTCTCCACTAGATCTATCGCATATAGGAGAAGTAGCTCGCGCTCTGATTGGCTGGGATAGCCAAGCACCTGCCATAGCTCAACCAATCAGCTCTATTCGCTGCATTTATTTCTGTATTTTGAATTATCCCGACAGTGTGATTCTAGATTGCAGTCCTAACTTCTCACATAGACTCGAATGGTGTTCTCATGTCGCTCCTAATCTGATTGGCTGAGCTCTAGCCAAGGTCCCCTGGTAGCTTAACAATCAGCTCTTTATTTTTCTCAGCGCAGATAATTTTACTCTGTATTTTGAAACTATCACCGCGTGGATCATGATTTGGTTCTAAACTTCCCCTAAGTTTTAATGGTTCACTCTGTATCGCTCTTATTCTGATTGGCGGTTTATGCCGACCATCAGTAATAGCTTTCTGAATATTGATACTGTATTCATTCCGGCAATTATCAATTATCCTAATTCTTGAATTAGGATATTGGAAAAGTGATTTTGTTTTATGTTATATTTTTTCACATAGTTTTTAGTTTTCGCAGCCTGTTTATTTCTCGTGGATATTGTTTTCCGCCTGTTTAATAATGGTTGATTTTGTGATGTTTCATACTCCGCACCGACATACTGGAATGATTTTTTCCTCACTCTAGTCTGCAATTTGTCCTATCTGCACGCTCTAGTCTGATAGCATCTCGGAATCTTGTTGTTTCTTGAGCGCCGCATGTCTCCGCGCTTAGGCGCCTATAATGTCAGCACTG
This sequence comes from Phyllomedusa bahiana, assembly GCA_025379985.1. NCBI lineage: Eukaryota > Metazoa > Chordata > Amphibia > Anura > Hylidae > Phyllomedusa > Phyllomedusa bahiana. The sequence goes on from JAODAL010045588.1 coordinate 21,112, forward strand.
CGCCCTATGTCCCCTCTCTAGCTGCCCAAAACACACTGCGAGGTTCGCAGGGACTTTTCCCCGCATGTATGGCCGACACTACCTCCGGCGCCGAATCCTTAGGCGCAGCCCCGCACTGCGCCTTAAAAAAACAGCGCGACGTCGCTCAGCGGAACTTTACATGCTATGTCATGAGCAGCGCCGGCCCCGACATATAATCAAGGCGCAGATTCGTCTCGGGGCAGAAAACTGGCGGGAAAGAGAAGGAAAGCGTGGCGCCCCGACCCGGTGGGATTAAATACATGTGGCTCACAATTGGGGCTTAAAATTCAGCCACCCACAAAAGGTATATAGTCCACATCCCATCGGGCCATCACTCACAGTCCGTCACAGTCACAGTCCACCATCTACTCTGTTGCTCCTTCCTCCTAGATCTGCTCTCTGCCTTCTCCATTACTCTGTGCCTCCTCCTAGACTGTCCTCTGCTTCTCTATTACTCCTGTGCTCCTCCTCCGTTAGACCTGTGCCTCCACTTCTCCTTACTCTGTGCTCACTCCTCCTAGATCTGTCCTCTGCACTTCTCCATTACTCTGTGCTCCTCACTCCTAGATCTTGTCCTCCTGAAGCTTCTCCATTAACCACTCGATGACGCTCTTCTTCCCAATAGACCTGTCCTCTGCCTTTCCCCATTACTCTGTTGCTCCTCCCTCTCAGACCTGTTCCTCTGCTTACTCCTCATTACTCTGTGCTTCCTTCCTCTAGATCCTGTCCTCTGGACTCTCGCTCTGCTCCAATTCACTGTCTGTGCTCCGCGCTATTCTCCATAAGATCCTGTCCTCTGTCTCTTCTCCATTATTCTGTGCGCTCCTCCTCCTAGACCCCTGTCCTCTGCCTTCCTCCACTTATTCTTAGTGTACTCCTTCTCCTCTAGCACCTTGTCCTTCTGCTACTCACTCTCCTCATTATTCTGTGATCTGTCCCTCCTCTCTTGACCTGTCCTCTGCCTTTTCTCCATTTTTATTCTGTGCTCCTTCCTTCCTAGACCTTATGTCTCCCTCCTGCCTTCCTCCATAATTACTCTGTTGCTCCTCCTCCTCCTAGACCTGTCTCCTCAGTCTATACTCCATTTCTCCTGTGCTCCTCCTCCTCCTGATCTGTCCTCCGCCTTCTCCATTACTGCTGTGCTCCTACCTCCTCGATCTGCCCTGCCTTCTTCCCATATTACTCTGTGTCCTCCTCCTAGCTACTGTCCTCTGCCTTCTCTATTACTCTGTGCTCCCCTCCTAGACCTCGTCCCTCCACCATTCTCCATTACTCTGTTGCTCCTCTCCTAGATCTGTTCCTCCGCCTTCTCCATTACGCGCTGTGCCTCCATCCTCTAATCTGTCCTATTGCCTTCTCCATTACTCGATGCTCTTTCTTCCTAGACCTGTCCTACCGGCCATTCTCTCCATTACTCTGCTGCTTCTCTCCTAGAACTGTCCTCTGCCTTCTCCCATTACTCTGTGCTCCTCCACTGAACAGTCTCATGCTGCATCCATTTACTCTGTCTCGCCTTCTCATAGACCTGTCCTCTGCCTTATCCATTATGCTGTGCTCCTCCTCCTAGACCTGTCCTCTGCCCTTCCTCCATTATTCTGTGCTCCTCCCCTAGACTCTGTCCTCTGCCTTCTCCATTATTCTGTGCTCTCTCTCTCCTAGACCTGTCGCTCTGCCTTCTCCCATCACTCGTATGTGTCCTCTCTCCTCTAGACCTTGTCGCCTCAGTCTTCTCCATACTCTGTGCTCCTCTCCTAGACTCCTGGTCCATCGGCCTTCCTCCATTACTCTGTGCTTCCTCTCCTTGGGACCTGTACCCTCGGCCTCTCTCCATTAGCTCTATGCTCCTCCTCTAGACCTGTCCTCTGCCTTCTCCAGATTACTCTCTGTGCTCCTACGTTCCTAGATCTGTCCTCTGCCTTCTCTCCATATTACTCGATGCTCTCTTCCTAGTACCTGGTCCTCGGCCTTGTCTCCATTTACTCTGTGCTTCTCCCTCCTTAGAATATGGTCCTTGCCTTCTCCATTATCTCTCTCGAATGATTCCTTCCGCTGCCTAGTATCTCGCTCTTGTCCTCTGCCTCTCGCGCTTCTGCTTTCTCCATTACATCTTGTTGCTTCTCCTCCCTAGAGAGAGAATGTCTCCCTGCCTTCTCCATTACTCTGTGCTCCTCCTTCCTAGACCGGTCTCTCTAGCACTTCTCCATTTAACTTTGCCCGCTCCCTCCCCCCTTAGGACCTGTCCGCTCTGCACTTCTTCCCATTACTCTGTGCTCCTCTCCTCGAGACCTGTCCTCTGCCTTCTCATTACTCTGGTCGCTCCTCACTCCTAGGACTTGTCCTCGCGCTCCTTCTCTCTCATTACTCTGTGCTCTCCTCCTGACCTGTCCTCGGCCTTTCTCCATTACTCTGTCCTTTCTCCTCTCTAGACCTGTCTCTTCGCCTTTATCCATTACTCTGTCTTCCTCTTCCCTAGTACCTGTCCTCTGCCTCTTTCTCATTACTCTGTGCATTCTCCTCCTCATGACCTCATGTCCTTCTGCCTTCTCATTACTTTTGCCCATCTACTCCTAGACCATGTCCCTCTACCTTCTCCCATTACTCTGTGCTCTTCTCTCCTTCCCTGACTGTTTCTCCTCCAGACTTGTAACTCTGCCTTCTCCATTACTCTGTGCTTCTCTTTCCAGACGTGTCCTGTCAGGAGTTCATGGTGTCTGGGTCGGGGTGGGGTAATATGTGTCTTGGTCGGGGCTGTTTGGGTCATGGTCAGGGGTTACCGGTGGTTAGGGTTTTGGTCAGGAGCTCTTTGGGTCTCGGTCAGGGGCTCTCTGGGTCTTGGTCGGGGGGCTCTGTGTATCATGGTGAGGGGATGTTTATGTCTTGGTCAAGGGCTCTTTGGGTCTCGGTCGGGGGAACCTGTGTCCTGGTTGGGGTCTTGGTCAGGGGCTCTCTGGGTCATGGTCAGGGGATCTCTGGGTTTTGGTCAGGCGGGCTCTGTTTGTGCTTGGGGTTGGGAGAGAGGAATTTGTGTCTTGTTCAGGGATTCTCTGGGTCTTGGTAAGGAGCTCTTTGTGACTTGGTCGAGGGCTCTTTGGGGGTTGACCAAGGGCTCTTTGTTTCCGTGGTGAAGCTAAGTGGGTCTTGGTCAGGGGCTCTTTGTGCCTTCAATAGGGGCTCCTTGGGTCTTGGTCAGGGGCTCTTTGTGCCTTCGTTAGGGGCTCTCTGGGTCTTGGTCGGGGGCTCTCTGAGTCTTGGTCGGGGGCTCTCTGGGTCTTGGTCGGGGGCTCTCTGGGTCTTGGTCGGGGGCTCTATGGTTCTTGGTCAGGGGCTCTTACGAGTCTTGGTCCGGGGGATCTGTCTGAAGGTCTTATCTTGGGTCGGGCTAATCAAGGGGGCTTCGATCTGGGTCTTGGTCGGGGGCTCTCTGGGTCTTGGTCGGGGGCTCTCTGGGTCTTGGTCGGGGCTGTTTGGGTCATCGGGTCAGGGTGATTGAGTTTAACTTAGTAGGCTTAGGGGTTTTGGTTCAGACTCTTTGGGTCTTGGTCGGGGGATCTCTGGGTCTGGGTCCGGGGGAGCTTCTTGGTCCTGGTCGGGGGCTCTCTGAGTCTTGGTCGGGAGGTTCCTCTGGGTCTGGGGCGGGGGTCTCTGGTCTTGGGTCGGGGGCTCTCTGTGGTCTTGTTGTTGCGCCAAGGGCTATCTCTGGGTCTTGGTCAGAGGCTCTGGGTCTTGATCAGGGGCTCTATGGTTCTTGGTCAGGGGGAATAATACCAAAAACAAACAAATCAAACCCCCAAACCCAAAAAAAATCACCCACAACACCCAAAAAACCTATAAAAACCACATAGAACAATAACACTAACCAAACCAAAAAAAAAAAAAAAAAACCATGTGTAACAAAAAAAAAAAAAAATGACCCCAGTGTCCTCGGTTGGGTCTTGGTCGGGAGCTCTCTGGGTCTTGGTCAGGGGATCTCTGGGTCTTGGTCAGGGGCTCTCTGGGTCTTGGTCGGGGGCTCTCTGGGTCTTGGTCGGGGGCTCTCTGGGTCTTGGTCAGGGGCTCTATGGTTCTTGGTCAGGGGCTGTTTGTGTCCTGTTCGGCGGCTTTTTGTTTCTAGGTCGAGGGCTCTTTATGCCTTAGTAAGGGGCTCTCTGGGTCTTGCTTGGGGGGCTCTCTGGGTCTTGATCGGCGGCTCTTTCTGTCCTGTTCAGGGGCTTTTTGTGTCTTGTTTGGGGGCTGTCTGGGTCTTAGTTGGGGACTCTCTGGGTATTTGTTGGGAACTCTCTGGGTCCTGGTCGGGGCTGTTTGGGCCTTGGTTGGGGGCTTTGTGGGTCTTGGTCAGGGGATCTCTGGGTTGTGGTCAGGGCTGTCTGGGTCTTGGTCGGAGTGTCTATGGGTCTGGGTTAGGGGCTCTCTGGGTCTTGGTCAGGGTGTCTTTGGGTCTTGGTTGGGAACTCTCTGGGTCTCGGTCAGGGGCTCTTTGTGTCCTGTTTGGGGGCTCTTTGTGTCCTGTTTGGGTGATCTCTGGTTCCTGGTCAGGGCTCTTTGGGCCTTTGTCAGGAACTCTCATGGTCTTGGTCAGGGGCTCTCTGGGTCTTGGTCAGGGGATTTCTGGGTTGTAGTCTGGGGCTCTCTGGACCTTGGTCAGGGGCTCTCTGGGTCTTGGTCAGGGGCTCTCTGGGTCTTGGTCAGGGGCTCTCTGGGTCTTGGTCAGGGGATCTCGGGGTTGTGGTCGTGGGCTCTCTGGGTCTTGGTCAGGGGCTCTCTGGGTCTTGGTCAGGGGATCTCGGGGTTGTGGTCGTGGGCTCTCTGGGTCTTGGTCAGGGGCTCTCTGGGTCTTGGTCAGGGGATCTCGGGGTTGTGGTCGTGGGCTCTCTGGGTGTTGGTCAGGGGCTCTCTGGGTCTTGGTCAGGGGATCTCGGGGTTGTGGTTGTGGGCTCTCTGGGTGTTGGTCAGGGGCTCTCTGGGTCTTGGTCGGGAGCTCTCAGGGTCTTGGTCAGGAGCTCTCTGGGTCTTGGTCGGGAGCTCTTTGGGTCTTGGTCAGGGGCTCTCTGGGTCTTGGTCAGGGGATCTCTGGGTCTTGGATGGGGGCTCTTTGTGACCTGGTCGGGGGTTCTCTGATTCTTGGTCGGGGCTCTCTGGGTCTTGGTCAGGGGCTCTCTGGGTCTTGGTCAGGGGATCTCGGGGTTGTGGTCGTGGGCTCTCTGGGTCTTGGTCAGGGGCTCTCTGGGTCTTGGTCGGGAGCTCTCTGGGTCTTGGTCGGGAGCTCTCTGGGTCTTGGTCGGGAGCTCTCTGGGTCTTGGTCGGGAGCTCTCTGGGTCTTGGTCGGGAGCTCTCTGGGTCTTGGTCGGGAGCTCTCTGGGTCTTGGTCGGGAGCTCTCTGGGTCTTGGTCGGGAGCTCTCTGGGTCTTGGTCGGGAGCTCTCTGGGTCTTGGTCAGGGGATCTCTGGGTCTTGGATGGGGGCTCTTTGTGACCTAGTCAGGGGTTCTCTGATTCTTGGTCGGGGCTCTCTGTGTTGTTGTCTGGGGCTCTCTAGGTCTTGGTCGGGGCTCTTTGTGACCTGGTCGGGGGCTCCTTGTATCTCACTGTAGATGATATATAACACATGTTCCCACTACACTTGCTATAGTCTGTGTATATTTGCTGCTGATATTGACGGATCCTGTCTTTTCTTCCTTGCTTCCTCCCGGATGGCGACCTGTGCGTTCCTCAGTCTGGCATCGGGTGTTCGCCAATGGTGAGTCCAATCATGTCTATGTGCCGTGGTCACTACCGCTTGTCTCTGTATGTGTCTAATGTGGAGGAATTATCTGCTTTGCTTCTTTCTAGCTTGCATTATACACAGCTAGAGCTGCTTTTACAGCCAGAAGCCGTCAGTGCTCACATGCTCAGCTGCATCTCCAGCACTGTGTAAGGTGGTGGACCAGGGTGACCTCCTGACACTGACCCCCTCCCTCTTTAAGGAGGCGGGCAGCAGGAACACAGATGGACACAGTCTTTGCACTTTTTTTAAAACCCCCCCCCCCCCCCCCCCCCCCCCGGGTGTCACACTCACCCTGATTGGAGTCTCTGTCCTCTGAGTCAGAGGCTCGACACAGTCTTTTGCAGATGAACTCAAGCAGGTTTATCCATAGAGGTGCTGTAAGCTTGATGGTTACAGTAACATGAACAGGTTTGCTCAATGAGAGGCACGTCCGTATTCACAGGTACAGGAGTCACACACCTTTATTAAAGTCTCTGTCCTCTGGGTCCGGGGCTCTACACAGTCTTTGCAGATGAACTCAAGCAGGTTATTCCATAGAGGTGCTGAAAGCTTGATGGTTACAGCAACATGAACAGGCTTGCTCTGGGAGACAAGCATCAATCCTTTATTCACTGGCAACTTTAGCGGGAAGTCAGACGCTACCCTCATTGTCCTCTGAGTCAAGGGCTCTACACAGTCTTTTGCAGATGAACTCAAGCAGTTTACTACAAAGAGGCACTGTAGGCTTGATGTTTACAGTTACATGAACAGGTGTGCAGATCTTGACGGTACTCACTGATAGGCACATCCATATTCACAGGCACTACCAGGAGTCACACACCCTGATCATACTCTCCGTCCTCAGTCAGGGGCTGTACACAGTCTTTACAGATGAACTCATGTAGGTTAATCCATAGAGGTGCTGTAAGCTTGATGGTTACAGCAGCATGAACAGGTTGTCACGGAGAGCAAGTCCAATTCATGGCACTCCCCCCAAGTCCAATCTTCATCAGAGTCTCCGTCCTCTGAGTCAGGGGCTGTACACAGTCTTTACAGATGAACTTCAGCAGGTTATTCCATAGAGGTTCTGTACGCGGGTAGTTATATAAATGAATTTTGTCTTTTGGGAGGCACGTCCAATCATGGCTCTCCCCCAAGTAACATTTTTATCGAGTCTCCTTTCCTCGGGGTTTAGGAGTCAACCCCGTCTTTGCGAAAAACTCAAACCAAAAACCAAAGAAGCGCTGAAAGCTTCATGGTTACAGTTACATGAACAGGTTTCACTGAGAGGCACGTCCGTATTCACAGGCACAGGAGTCACACACCTTTATTAAAGTCTCTGTCCTCTGGGTCAGGGCCGCAACACAGTCTTTTGCAGATGAACTCAAGCAGGTTAGTCCATAGAGGTTCTGTAAGCTTGATGGTTACAAAAAAACAAACGGTGTGCGATCTTGGGGGTTTTCACTGATAGGAATCCATTTTTCACAGGCACTACCAGGAGTCACACACCATCAGAGTCTCTGACCTCTGTGTCAGGGGCTCTACACAGTCTTTTGCAGATGAACTCAAGCAGTTTACTACAAAGAGGCACTGTAAGATTGATGGTTACAGTAACATGAATAGGTGTGCAGATCTTGGCGGTACTTACTGATAGGCACGTTTGTATTCACTGGCACTCGTGGGAGTCACACACCCTCATCAGACTCTCTTTCCTCTGAGTCAGGGGCTCTACACAGTCTTTAGAGATTAACTCAAGCAGGTTATTTCATAGAGGTGCTGTAAGCTTGATGGTTTCATAGTTTCATAGTTTGTAAGGCTAAAAAAAGACAAGTCGTCCTCAGTTCACCTGTTGTGCAAAGGTGTTAAAGGTTTGCCCAGGGAAGGAAAAAAACCCCCAATGAGGTAGAGCCAATTGCCCCATTTTTGGAAAAAATTTCCTTCCTGACCCCAATCTGGCAATCAAAAAAAACCCCTGGATAAATGCCCCCTTCTCCTGAATCTGACATTAAATTGTTTATTATTACGCCCCGAAATGAACCAAACCTTTTTGAACTCGTTTATTGAATTCACCATAAAACAGCCCTTGGCAAAAAAAATTCCATAGTTCACTGCTTTTTCAAAAAGAACCCCTTTTATGTTTATGTAAAAACTTTCGTTCCTAAAAGACGTAAAGGATCCCCCCTTGTTCTAGATACAGCCCTGTGTATAAAAAAATCTTGGGAGAGTCTCTTATTTACCTTTTAGTTTTAAAAAATATTTTTTATGTCCCCGAAAAATTCTTTTTCTAAAAAAAATAACCCTAATCTTGCTAATCTTTTGGGTATGCAGTCCACCCCGTCCCTTTTTTATTTTTTGTTGCCCGCCCCTTTGTACCCGTTCAAAACTCTACAATGTTTTCCGGCACGGTTTCCCAAAAAAATGTCACAATATTCCATGTGTGGTTAACCTGTCTTGTTAATGGGGGAATAATGTTTCTCATGTGCATTAAAGCCCCCTTTAAAAGCACCCCCTGATCTATTTGCTTTTGGCTGCTGCGCCCGACACTGGGTGTACAATTAAAATTTTTTCTGTCCCCCAGGATTCCCCGTCCCTTCTCCCCGTCCTTTTACCCCGTTTTTTTCCCCTTTAAATGTAATCATGAAAGGTTTCTCTTCCCCCTGTGCAGAACCCTTTCTTTATCGTGTTAAAACCCCATCTGCCATTTCCCTGCCCAGGCCTCCAATTATCCCGTCCCTTTGTAATAACTTTACCTCATTGTGTTGTTCCTTTCAGAGCTTTGTATGCTGCAAAGATGTACTCTACTGTGTTTCCCCTTTTAAGATCATTAATGAAAAAGTTAAAGAGGATAGGGCCCCCAATATGACCCCTGGGTACCCCCACTATAAAAAGCGATCCCGTCGAGTATGTACCGTTAAATTTTCCCTTTGTTTTTATCAGTGGGTTTCAGTTACTCAACAGGCTTGCTCTTTGAAAGGCACGTCCATATTCATTGGCACTAGCGGGAGTCACACACCCCTAATCAATCTCTTCTTGGGGCAGAGGCTTATCAACAGGTTTTTTAATAGAGGTGTGAAGCTTGATGGTTTCGTAACAGAACGGGTTGCCACTGGGGCAGCCCTATTATTGGCACTAGCCCAAGGCACACTTTTTTCACCAAGGGCTTGTCCTTGGGTCAGGAGCTCAACACCGTCTTTGCAGATGAAATCAAGCAGGTTATTCATAGAGGGGGCGTAAGTTTATGGGTTTCAGCAACATTTAACAGGCTTTCTCTGTGGAAGCCGTCCCTATTCACGGCATACCCGGAGTCAAACCCTGATTGGGTCTTGTCCTCTGATCAGGGGGTTACACAGTCTTTTCAGATGAACTCAAAGGTTTTTTTATGGAACCTGTAAGTTGATGTTTACTGTAACATGAACAGGGGTGAATCTTGACGGACTCATGATAGGGGCTCCATTTTCCCCGGGACAACCCCGATCACACACCCTGATCATACTCTCCGTCCTCTGAGTCAGGGGCTGTACACAGTCTTTGCAGATGAACTCATGCAGGTTTCTCCAAAGAGATGCTGTACGCTTGGTAGTTATAGTAATATGAACATGTTTGCTCACTGAGAGGCACGTCCGTATTCCCTGGCACTACCAGAAGTCACACATCTTCATCAGAGTCTCCATCCTCTGGGTAAGGAGCTCAACACCGTCTTTGCAGATAAACTCAAACAGGTAACTCCAAAGAGGCACTGAAAGCTTCATGGTTACAGTAACATGAAAAGGTTTGTTCATTGAGAGGTACGTCCATATTCACAGGCACAGGAGTTACACACCTTTATTAAAGTCTCTGTCCTCTGGGTCAGGGGCTCTATTCAAAAGGGGTTTTTCCTTTTTGGTGCTTTAAAGGGTTGATGGTTTCCGTAAAATGAACAGTTTGCTCAATTAGGGGGGTCCCTATTTTATTGGCACTAGCGGGAGTCACACACCCTGAACAGACTCGCCGTCCTCTGTGTCAGGGGTTCAACACTGTCTCTTGCTCGGACAGTATGTGTCAGTCTTCACTGCAGTCCTGAATTCTGTTCATGGCAGGGTGCACAGAGCTAAGTCACTGACCGAGAGCAGAAAATTCTGGGAGAACACAACACATAATGGGCGAGAGGAAAAACGGGCTTAAAAAGTGGTTTATGAAGACTGGGGGGGGGGGGGGAAAATTTCCGGGAAAAACCCCCGCTGCTTCCACTGTCTCCTTATAAAAATGTTTGGGAAATGTAATAAAAAATTTAAAAGGGGTGAGCAGAACAGTAATAAAGTATTTCAATCTCCTGCTCCGGGGGTGGGGGGGGGACATCCGGAGTGGGAGCATCCGACGCATCACAGGAAAACGAGGCGAAAATGGGGGGGCCCCCACTTTATATGGGATAGGGCAGCTCATATACACAGCTCAAAGCACAAGTAATGAGCGCAAATGTGGAGGATAAAACAGGAAAAGTAATCGGATCAGACAGGATAAAATATGTAGGGCAGTGACTGCACCCGCAGAATAGTGAGTTTCAGCTCTGGAGGATAATTTTAAAGGGTGGGAAAATCAGGATCAGTAAGGATAAGTAATGTATGTACAGTGCTTTCACCCGCAGAATAGTGATGGCAGCTCTAGGGGGTTTAATTTCAGGATTTTAAAACAGGTAGTTTCAGGGGGTAAGTAAATTTGTACGTGACGGGACAGGGAGAATAGTGAGTGCAGTTGGAGTATTTAAAACGGATGTAAATCAGGATCTTTTCAGGATAAGTAATTTTATGAAAAGTGACTGCACCCCGCAGGGAAAAGTGAGTGAGCTGTGGAGGATAAATACAGGATTTTAAACTAAAGGAAACAGTTTAAAGGGTAAGTAATGTATGTTTCGGGGGCTTTCACCGCAGAATAGTGAGTGAAAATC
>JAODAL010045589.1:0-31787 GCA_025379985.1 Phyllomedusa bahiana
TGCATACATTGACTCAATATAATTGCTCTCCTAATTGTGCTTTCTTAGTTAAACTGCTGTGAGGTAAAACTAGACATTTTTTATCGTGGTCATGGGGATAAAATTTCTTTCCATTAATGCCAACGGCCTCAATTCTCCTTTTAAGAGGTCACTCTTTTGGAGGGATGCGGCCCGATCTGGAGCAGACCTGTTATTCGTGCAAGAGACCCACCTGAAGTCAGATGACTCTTTCCGCTTAAGACATAAAAAGTTCCCCACCTCCTTTTTTGCCTGCTCAGACTCTAAGACGGCGGGCGTAGCTGTATTTATTAAGGACACTGTGGCTTTCACCTTAATCTCATCAGAAATTGACCCAAAAGGTCGATATATTATTTTAAATTGCTCTCTTGACTCTATTACATGCACCATAGTCGTTATATACGCTCCTAATCAACGCCAGCTATCCTTTATTTCCAAAACGGTGGCCAAGGCCAAAAACATAGCCAAGAGTCCACTAATTATAGTTGGGGACTTTAACGTTGTAGTGGACAATGTATCTGATAGATCCCGAGGCTCCTTGGCTAAAACACCAGATCTGAAGTCCTTCCTGCTAGAGGAGGACCTCCATGACCCCTGGAGATACTCCCATACTTCAGAGGTTGACTATACCTATTTCTCAGCAGCTAAACTTTCACATTCCAGGATTGATTTCTTTCTGGTCGATAGAGCAGCTCTTATTAATGTAGAAACCTCGGAAATAGGCTATGCCACTTGGTCCGACCACGCGCCAATTTACCTTACCCTTAAGAGCAACTTTTCCCATCCTCCTTTCTCTCCTTGGAGACTAAACAACTTCCTCTTAAAATTGCCACATGTAGTCTTGACCATGCAGAACTCCTTAAAAGAATTTTTTCATTTTAATTCTGAATCTGTTGATAACCCACAGACTGTATGGTGTGCCCATAAGGCCTTCATACGGGGGGTCTGTTTGAGAATTGCCGCACGGGAGAGACGTAAAAGGGAGAAAGAGCTCAATGATACGCTAAATCATATCAAATCTTTAGATGCCCAACTCAAAACTGCTCCGGACCCGCTATTACAAACCGAACTTAATAAATTAAAAAACAAACTACGAGTTATACTCTTCCAGAAATATGAATATCATCTCTCCAAGCTGAAAATGAATTTTTACCTACAAGGAGATCGCCCAGGGAAACTGTTAGCGCGAAGGGTTAAAAAACTACAGGCCAAATCAAAGACGACATATATTACTTGCCCCTCCAAAGGTAAAATTTATGATCCCCAAAAAATGGCAAATGCCTTTGCCGACTATTACCAATCACTCTACAATCTTAAAGATGATCCCACCGTACCCGCTCCTTCTAGTGAAGATATAAACAATTTTCTAGATACTAACTCATTACCCACACTCTCATCCACGCAACTAGAAACTTTGAACGCCCCGATTACAGACTCTGAAATCAGACAGACCATCTCCCAGTCCAAATTAAATAAATCCCCTGGCCCAGATGGCTTTACCAACGAATATTACAAACTCTTTACTGAAATTTTAACCCCTCATTTGGAAAAAGCTTTTAACTCAATAATGCTCTCAGGTACACCTCTCCCTGAGCTTTTGTCAGCAACTATCTCCACCATCCCCAAGCCAGGTAAACCTTCGGACATTGTCTCCAATTATAGGCCCATCTCACTTCTTAACAATGACATCAAACTGTTCTCCAAAATCCTAGCCCATAGATTGAATGCCATTCTTCCTCACCTGATTCACCCTGACCAAACAGGATTTGTTAAGGGTAGACAGACAAGAGATAGTACCAGAAGAGTTATTGATATCCTCCACATAATTTCTAAACAACGAAGCCCCACAGTAGTGCTTACTCTTGATGGAGAGAAAGCTTTTGACAGAATTAACTCGGAATATTTAAAAACAGTTCTAGCCAAGTTCGGTTTTAAAGGACCCTTCATGACGGCAGTGTTAGCTTTATATACCTCCCCATCTGCCAATGTTCTCACCTCAGGATTTCTCTCCAGAACCTTTACAATTACTAATGGAACCCGCCAAGGCTGCCCCCTTTCTCCTCTCATATATGACTTATGTGTTGAACCCCTAGCAATGCAAATTAGGAACTCCCCATTGATTTCAGGAATTCCCATTAACTCTATAGAGCATAAAGTCAGCCTATATGCGGACGATATACTGATCCTTTGCCAAAATCCAGAAACTTCAATCCCCAATCTCCTAGAGCTACTCCGCCAATACTCATTAGTGTAATATTAAAAACTTAATGCAACTAAATCCACAGCCTTACCTCTCCACTGCCCCCCCACCTTGCTTATTCAACTGTCGAAGTACAAATTTATCTGGTCAACCTCATCTGTACCCTACTTGGGTGTCCAAATCTTCCCAGATTTTAACAAAACGCTAGATAATAACCTTTCCAAGCTCACCTCGGAAATCTCAGAAGAAATTAACCGTCTCAGTCAATTCCCTCTATCTTGGATGGCAAGAATCCAGGTGACCAAGATGCTACTTCTTCCAAAATATCTATATTTGATTAGGGCAATCCCCTTATTATTTCCTCAAGCAGCATTAGCTAAACTCCAACAACTACTACTACACTTCATTTGGGCCCGTAAAAAACCAAGATCAAAAGAGACCCCCTTTTACACCCCCAAATACCTGGGTCTTTCTTTTTCCAATCTTCTCTGGTAAATGGGGGCACCTTCTTAAACCCTCTTAACTTTCTTTGGAACCCCCTGCGGGGCAAGTTGGGGGACGTTTCAACCCCCCAACCCCCCTCAAAAATACTTTAAAAACTCACTATGGGGTTCTACTCTCCCTTTTTTTGAACTCCCCACCCTTAACCACCTAGCTACTACATGGAACAAATTTGTGGTAAACCAACATAGGTTCCAGATAAAAAAAACATTCCTGCTCCATAAATGTTTTATTGGCAAGCTCCTCACCTCCCCCACCCAAATGCCATAAGGCATCCTCACCGGAACCTTTTTTTTGAGGGGCACTTTTAAAATCCTTGAGGAGCAAAAAACACATTTCCTCCTCCCTAATAACCATTTTTTACATATCTTCAGATTCGAACTCCTTTCAAAAGGGAAAAACTCGAGACTTGCTCTACCCCTTCCAATTTCAACTTCCTTACACAAAAAAGGGGCTTTGAAAGGGGCCTACCCTGCTTTATTCCTTTTGCTAACTAAAGGGAGAACCCAAAGCCTGATTTCGAAACCAAAGGGGAATCGGTTGGGTAAATTTTCATGGGAAAAAAGGAAGCCAGCCAAATTCCTAAAAAACTTTCTAGATGTGTTAACCACTAAAATTTAATCGGAAAATCCACTACAGGGTATCTACCCTTTCTAACGACCCATATGTCTTGGATCACCTGACCGTTTTGGAGACTGTGGGGTTTCCCGATACCTTTAAACCATATGTTGGGAGTTGCCCTTTTGTTAACAGTTATGGGAGAAGAAGGGGGTTTAAAAATATCTGAACTTTCCAAATCTCTTTTTTACCCTCAGCCTGAAAGCATCCAGATCCACACTTACTCTTTCCCAACTTTAAAACCACACTTTTTTCTTCATGTCTTAAATCTGCCAGATTGTAATTCCCTCAAAGGGGAAGAGCTCCCCCCCTTTACAAAAAGGGGGAGTTTTTGCCAAGTAACAACAAATCACGCGGGAAATTTGCCTGGCTATACCACCTCATCTTCTACCCAAAATACGACCCAAGGGTCCTTTTTTCCCTCATCCAATTTGCCACGTTATAAACAATAACAGCAGTAAGGTTAAACTCCCCCTACTGTTTTCCTCACACTTGTCTCCATGCATCTACTTGGGTGTAACTTCCTTTGTTTTCTAAGGGCCCTAAACATTTCAAACCTTTAACAACCGCAGCTTTTCTTAATTAAACCTTACTCACTTTCAACATACACAAATATGCTTTTTGAACGTAACACTGAATTTTTTTTCTTTTTTTCCTTTTTTTTTCTTTAAAAAATTTTTGGACTACAGTTTGCCTCCTTTATTTTTTGGTTAATGATGCTTTACATCGACAGTGTGACATCTTAGTATAAATCCACTTATTGGCATCAGCTTTTAAAGTACTGCCCTTTCTGTATTTTTTAAAAGTTTTTACCTACAATCTCTTTATACCAATGTTTTGACTCATGTTTTTGCATGAGAAGCTGCCCATCCTAACCCTTTTTTTTTCCCTTTTTCTCCCTTTAAAAAATTTTCAATAAATTTCTATTAAAAAAAAAATATTAAACAGAAGGTGGTCCAGCCCTTGACTTATCTTTTTTTCCCCAAGTGCACGGCACGCGGACGGGGGACGTAACTACGGTCACCAGTACATTCCTTTATGGCCCAGGGGTGAATGTGCTTCCTGCCCAGGCACACCAACAATTTGGGACAGGAACGCCCTTTCTCCCCCACGTTGTCAACTGCTCACCGGCCCCCAATGTCCGCCTCCTCCTCCACCCACCACCATCTCAGCCCCACAATACCCCATCATCCACATGTGGGGGGCAAGCGGGTACCAGTTTTTACCCCTGGCTTGCCCTCGTGAACAAGTCACACGGGGGAGGAACTGCTCCGCGATGCAGCAAGAAATGATGTGTGGTTTTCTCCGCGCCAACTGCAAATCGAACCAGGTGACGGACAATGGGAACATGGTTCCGGCGCGGGCACCAGGAGGGAGGCCCCTTCGCCCTCATGGCCACGTGTTCAATCGGTTGTGAAAAGGTTCCTGAATTTTCCCACCGATCTTCAAACATTCTAAAAGGGCCCCGGAAACGTGCATGCACTTTTATCCTTCTACAAACCAGGAACACCCTCCTCGAGTTGCAGCGGCAAAAGGGGCCCCCCCAACACACTCGGATATCATTTTCCACCCCGGGAATTCCAGCCTGCACAAGTTGGGCCGAATGTGAACAAAAAAGCCATAAGATTTTTTGAGATCCAGGGAACAGAATACTCCCCTTTGGGAACTTTTTATGTCAGCCATTGCAGCCATGGGACACCTGCCTTTTTTTGACCTTCGAGAGGCGACGTTATTTTCATCGCCAAAATACGGGGTTAATAACGTCATTTCCACTGCTTATGCCGGAACAAGCTGAAAAATCTGTCTGGGCAGGGGGGCTGGGGACGTGGCGACTAATCTCGTGGCCAAGATCCGGTGGGACTGAAATGGAGGAGGAAAAGGGGGGGACAGGGCAGAACATTGTCTGGGGAAATGAGGGGTTTTCTACCCATGACAAAGAGAACAGAAGCACTGGAGGGGGTGGGGGTGGAGAAAAACGACGATAACCCCAAGCACCCGGGGATATACAGGGAAATGGAGGCAAGGGGCCCCTCGGGGTCACTTTGGGAGAGGCCCCAGCATGCTTTTTTCCTGGCTATGACAGCCGAATAGTCACACCCAAGGGAAGATTCTGCTTCCACCCATTGGGGCCCTCGCTACCGGGCCAAAATATGACCTTTTTCCCCGCTATTGAGGGAAACAAACTCAAATACTTAGGAAATCCCCGTAATCAGTTTTGGGTCTGCCCATGTCGGCATCGTCCCTCCTCTGACAGTCGCTGGGGGTTTTTTTCCCCGCTCACGTCTACTGCCGGGGGCCCTGGGGGAAGTGGGGTAGGGGCAGTACCAGCTCCATCATATAACCAATCTGGATCACTGATGAGCCTTCCTTTACCCCCTATGAGGAGGGCATCCCCGCACAGCCAGCAGGACCTGGACATCCCCGAACCAAAAAGTTTGGCCTTTGGGCAGCACCCCACCTAGTTAGAAGACCGCTGGATCGGCACCAAACGGATTTTTGTGGCCGCAACTTCCGATTTGGCAGTGTTAAAGCTGTCCCCCCGGCCATATGTGTCACAAGCGGGGGTTTTTAGTGCGGGGGGGCCATCGTTAACCCAAGGGGAACCGTTTTCCAGGAAATGTGGAACGACTGGGCCTTTTTCAAGAAGAATCAGGGGTGGATCGCCAGGGTTTCCACACCCAAAGCCTTAGCGTCAGTCCGGGGGCAAACTACCTGCCTCCCCACATTTGATGCCGCCCCCCACCAAAACCACACTCCCGCTGCCCGTTTCTCCATCGCCTACCACCACTTACCCGGGACTGGTATTTCCACCTCAACACTCTTAATTGTGCCCCTCTATACCTCTCTGGGTGCTGTGCTGCGTTGCTGTCCCCCCCCCCCCCCCCCCCCGGGGGGGGGGGGGGGGGGGGGGGGGGGGGGCATCCCCCGTTCATTGGCCCCTCTGACCTCATGCTGCTGCTGGGCTGCTGCCCCTTCCTCCCCACTGTGTCATTGTCCACTGCCTGACCTCAGCGCTGCCGCCGTGCCTCCCTCTCATCATTGTGCCACTCTGGATTCCCCCTTTTTTTTGCCACTTTCAAATGTCATTGTGCCACTCGACCTCAGCTGCCGTGTTGGCTCTGCCTGCCCCACACTGGGGTCATTGCCACTGCCGACCTCATCTGCTGCCGCCGGGGCCTCGCCTCATCTTGTCCCATTCTGTGGGGTTTCCCCCTGTTTTGGGGCCCCCTCCAGAATGTCATTTTGCCACTGCCTTCTCTGCTGCTGCCGCCTTACCTCCCACTGTGTGATTGTGCCACTCTGTGGCCCAAACGGGTTTTGCCGCCTCCCAAAAGTCATTTTGCCACTGCCGACCTCATACGCGCCCCCGTGACCTCCCCACTGTGGGATTGGGGCCACTCTGTGCCTAATACGTTTTCCACCTCCAGAATGGGCATTTGCCACTGCCTGATCTCTGCGCGGGGGTGACTCCTCCGGCCCTCCAAAACTGTTCATTGTGCCCCCTGGCCTGACCCCAGCTGCTGCCGCCCTGACCTCTGCTCTCATCATTGTCCCATTCTTGGCTTCCTCCGTTTTGCCCACCCCAAATGTCATTGTCCACTCCTGATCTATGCGCTGCCCGGGGCCGTACCTCCCACTGTGTGATTTTCCCTCTGTGGCCTAAAACTGTTTTGCCGCCTCCAGAAGTCATTGTGCCACAGCCGTCCTCATACTCTGCCGCCGTGAAACCTCCACACGTTGATTTTTCCACTCTTGGCCCCAAAATTTTTTGCCCCCTCCAAAGCATTGTGCCACTCCTTTATCTCTGCTTTTTGCTGTCGGGGACCTCCACACTGTATCATTGTGCCATCTGTGGCCAATACTGTTTTGCCCCTCCAGAATTCATTGTGCCACTGCCATCTCATGCTGCTGCTGTCGTGACCCCACCTTATCATTGTGCCCCTCTGTGGCCTAATACTGTTTTGCCGCCTCCCAAAAGTCATTGTGCTCCTGACCTCATTCTGCTGCCCCCCGTGACCTCCGCTCTCATCATTTTTGCCACTCTGTGGCTTCCCCCCCCGTTTTGCCACTTTCCAAAAATGCATTTTTGCCACTCTCTGACTCATGCTGCTGCTGTGACTCCGCCTGCCCCCACACTGGTCATTGTGCCACTGCCGACCTCTGCTGCTGCCCCGTACCTCCCCTCTCAGCTTGTGGGCCCTTTTGTGGCTTCCCCTGTTTTTTCCACCTCCAAATTTATTGTGCCACGCCCGATCTCATGCTGCGCCGCCGACCTCCACACTGGTATGTGCCACCTGTGGCCAATACTGTTTTTTTTCCCCTCCAAATGGCATTGTTCCACTTTCCTGACCTCATACTGTGCCCGGGACCTCCACACGTGTGATTGTCCACCTGTGGCCTAATACGTTTTCCACCTCCAAATTTCATTGTGCCACGCCTGACCTCATGCTCTGTGGCGCCGCCTCACCTCCACACTCTTCACTAATTTGCCCCTAGCTCCCACTTGTTTTTTTTCCAGCTTTCGCTGCATACTTTTTCAGGACATTTTCCCGCGAGTTTTTTTTTCATTTTGCCCTCTTTAAGTCCCGGAAATTTTTTGGGAAGCGATTCAAAGCGGGGGCAGTCACTCGTTTCTAAAAAAACAACATTGTATGAAGACCAACCCAACCCCTCGCATATTTAAGCATGGCACAACGTTCTACACCCCCCCGGCTCTGTCACCTGAAATAGCTGATTTTTTTTCGGATTTATCCCAAGTAATTCAAAACCGAATTTTTTTTTTTCGGGAAAAATTCTCGAAGTGACCAATCAATTTTTTAGATATTCGCCCATCTCTACTTTCACCAATTTCAGCTAAAAAAATTTCAAAAATCGAGTGTATTAGATTACCAAGAAGGGGTGAAAACCAAATTGTTCACAGAAACCATCTAAAGCTGTGCCTCAAAGAAACAATTTGCCATCAAAGCAACCAGACTACAAGCCGAGAAAGACTTCAAATTTTAAAAAATCCACCGTTGGAACACAAAAAAGTGCTTTTAACATTTATGACCCATTTGGGCCTAGCCTTATAAAATTTCCTCGATTCCAAAGGGAAATCCTGTTTTTAAAAAAAACACTACTAAGTTTAAGGGGAACACAGACCTATTCCAATTTTGAACCCGAAATTGTTCCAGTCAGAAACTGATCGCGTACCCAAAGGGCCCTTTTCCTGCTCTAAGAGATTAACTTAAATCAAAAAGTCCCTTAAAAATGTGTTTTAAAAGAAAAAAGATAAATTATTTGTGTTTTATGTTTTTGAGTTTTTAATATAACATAGCCATGTTTACAAATGTTTTGCACAAAATGTCATTTTTTTTAAATTTTTTTAAACTGTTCAAGTCTTAGCGTACGTTTCATGGGAAAACAAAATATCGGTTATTTTCCACTGTATTTTGTCTTTTTTTTCACAGCAGGGGGAAACCCTTTTTCTGCGATTTGCAGATCAACCATCCCCTTTACACCCAAATGTTTCATGTTCGCCCGGGAAAACGGGTGTAACGGGTCGGCTGCGGTCTGACCCCGTTACCCGGGCTGCTGATCGTCCCCGCACGCGCCCAAGGCTGCTGTTCGCTCCCGGGTCCTGTTTCCCCTCTCACCTCTCCCCTCCTGCTTGCTCCTCACAGGTGCGCTCCTCTCATCTTCCCCCCACTAGGGGGGCCGCAATTATGCCCTCCAATCCTATTCTTGCGGGAGCTTTTAAAGGGGCCGTTTCCTGTTCTCCGTGCCCATTGTTGGGGTCCAATCCTTGTCTGTTGTGTAGACGTTTTTACGCCATCTCCTTCTACCCTTTTTTTTCTATTTACCACCTCCTAACCTTCGTCGCTGACTTGTTCCAGCCTGTCTGCCAGTCCGCCATCCTCCACTCTTGTTCCACCACTCTGTTCATCCCTTTGTTTTTGGGGAATTTTTGGTTCACATATTTTTTTTTCAAAAAAAGCTTAAGCGCCCACAACTTTTTCAACGTGATTTTTCGGGTCCGGCAGTCCTACGAATCTTTACCTCTCCCCAAAAGGGGCCAAAAACCCCCGGGGCCTCTCACTGGGTCAAAACCCACCCCATTATCCAGGAGAAAAAAAAATAAAAAAAAACCAGACCCGAAGCTGGGACTAATTTTCAGCCTTTTGAAAGTGGGGGGTGGTGGGGAGAAAACCAAAAAGGAGGCACCACTTCCTCCCCCTATAGATTAAAACAATATACCCAAATACAATGTATTGGGTTAAAGCACAAAAAAAGATTTCTGAAAAAACACTATGCCCAAAACCCGGGGGCCCCCTGGGCAGGGTTTCCCGGGACAATATAAATATATTACAAATCACCGGGCCCCTTTAAAATTTGGGAACCCCCTGCCCCAAATGCTCGTTAACCCCTTAAAATTTTTAATCACCCCAAACACATGCGGCAACTCAGGGGGGGGCATTTTGGCATGTAGAAAATTGGGCAAAAAAACAATCTCCTGCAAATTCAAACCCAGCATCAGTATGGGGAAGAAAGGTGAAATTTTAGTGCCCTTTTAAAGTGGCAAGGTTTTTTTGTTGGGCCCGAAAGGGGTGGTTTTGAGTATTTCAAAACTGCGATCTCCTGGGGTTTTCACGAAAAACCACTCTAGGGGTTTTCAGAGAATGATTCCCAAAAAGAAAAAACATCCCGTGAGCGGCAGTCCTGTGGGCGGAAATGCCTTGTTAAAAAGGCCCGAGGTCAAAGGGGGAATGGGCAAAACTTTGGTTTTGAGCTGATAGAAAAAGGGAAAAGTGACCCAAATAGCCAAACCAGTTTTCAACCAAGGTAGGGAGAAGAGCATCTCTAACGCAAGTACGGCAAATTTGAGGGAGATGGGGTACAGCCCGGGAAAGACCACACCGGTGCCACTCCCTTTTTTCTAAGAACAGGGAAAATGAGGCTCCAAATTTTCCCACGCTCATCGAAATTTGGGGCAGTAGAAAATTGGAAAAAGTTCCCGGGCTGCGAGTCTCGATTTTCTGCTGGGGGACATTTTGGGATTGGGAGGGGCAGAAATTTGGGTCAACAACATGAAAGCATGGATCCACTCCCGCCCTTTATCACGGGGGGGGGGAGGCTGGGGGTGGTGGGGGTCATTGGGGTGGGGGGGGTTTTTCCCTTTGGGTCCCCTTTGGGCCCCCTTGGGGAACCCAAATTTTAGCATCGTTGCAACCCTTTTGGAATCTATGCCCCGAAGAAAATTTAGGCGTTCTTAAAGGGAAAAAGGGGTTTCCCAACCCCCTTACCCACATGGTGTCCCCCAATAAAGTGGCCGGGGATTTTAAAAATATATAATAAAATTTTTATATAATATATATTTTATATTTTTATATATGTTATATATATAAATATATATATATATAAAAAATATATAAATATAAATATATATTATAAAACACACACCACAAAACCCGTGGCACCGACTCAAAAAGGGAAATCATCAGGGGCACAAATCCTTCCCCTTGCGGCACGTACCGGTAAAAAACGGGGGCCTCTTAGACCCCACCCTCGTGAACTTTCCCAAAATTGTGCGGTAACCAGTGGATCCACCATCCCCCCTCCTCTGAGAAACGGACACGGGGCGGAAAAATTGAACTTTTTCTAGTTTTAAAAGGAAACGCTGGGGGTTTTAAAAACCGGCAAGAACCCATGCGTGGGGAGCTGCACATTTTCTTTTTAAAAACAATGTAAAGGGTTGACCCCTTTTACAGACGGTTTTCAAATTCAAAAACCATCTGTAAAACCACGAAAACCCATCCCCGTTGGGACATGCCCCTTTGTGCCTTGCCAAAACTATGTATCTCATTATTCTGGTTCATATGCGCATAAGGACTGCCTTCGTTACTACTTTTCCTTTGTGTTACAGTTAGGAACTTTGCATTTCAAGAGATTTTGGACTTTAAAGTTACAGGCGTTGAAGCCTCGTATCCCTTCTAAACTTCCTGGGAAAACCTTTTTACATTATTTGCCCCAGAGAGATTCTATGTCAAAGAACCTCAAGGAATCATTGTGTTCATTCCATTACACATTGCAAGTTAATGTGCTTATATTTAAGTGTTGTTTCATGAATGTTTTATGTATATGTTGTTTAACCATCACAGTTGTGTATATTCCTAAATTATTTTAAGGAACCATCATCTCTAACTAAAGACGCTGAGGATGGCTTATCTCAAGAGAGGGAGTTTGTGATAACCCTGTACAAATATGTGTTCGTTGGTTATATGAGTAATGGTATTATATTTATTCTTTGCTTTGAATTGATTGAAAGGTGTCCTACTGTAGGTTCACCTTGCATGTTGTTATCACTTGATTACTAATGTAAGGTACTTGTAATCTTACTCCCTATTGGGTGTAATCAGCCCATTCACTATAATGGCAGAAACTTCTGGAAATTGTGTTAGTTTGTGAATCTAGCCTCCCTAGCCCAGCCTCTCTGTCCCTTAGTCAGTTGGTCCCTTAGTCAGTTGGTCGGTTGGAAAGACTGGTGTGCATAGAAGTCTGTTCTAACTGTGTGTGCTTGCTGTGTTTCTAGCAGCCCACAGCCCAAATATTTATCTTAGACATTAGTTCGGGAAGCGCAGAAGGCCCACACAGACGCTGCAGAGATAGTAACACTCTCTGGTCATTAACTCCAGTCCCTACTGAGGAAATATATGGAAGAAAAAACGACTTACACCACCTCCATAGAAGGCATGAAATAAGACAGATGGGAGAAGCTGATTCAAAGACCCCTTTGCTTTTTTGGTACCTAAATCAGGCCTCCGGCCAGGACCAGAGTTGTGTAGCTAAGTTCCAGCTAGAACGACATCCTGCCATAGGACATTGACATCCCGGTGTCAGAGATCTACCTTACATGTACAAACCCTCCCTATTTGCCAAAAGTGTGTGTGCATGCTTTGGGAACATGTCCCAGGGCTTGCGTCCCACTCTAGCTGTTGTGACCACTATTTAGCTGTGTGGAACTACAGATCTCTTAGCAGGTCTTCCATCACAACATCTGCACGTCTCCTCCTGCTTGTCACAGCAGTACCTGGTGACAAAATATTTTAGATTTAAAATTTGAAGTTAGGGAAAGATGAATAGAAATCGTTGAAAAAGTGTTTTTTGTGGGTGATTCATGTCACTTTCTACAGTGTATTTTGCCAGTTTCGTCTTCATTTTATACATGCATCTGACTTTGTACTGTTATTAACAAACACCAATATTACTGGATTATAACTTCATTGGTTTGCAATAGTATTTACAGTTTGCAACATCTTGGGAGACTCTTTGCTTTCAAATCTTAGGCAAGGAGATACTGGTTTAGTCCTACTGACTGAAGCATTCAAGGGACACACAGTGACCATTTACTCTATTGCCATGGTGTGCATGCCTAGAATACTAAGGGTGACTGTCTTGGTCTAAGACTTTCTTTGTTGCCCATAGCAACCAGAGAACCCCTTTCATTTCATATATGGCTTTGAAAAAAATAAAAGGGGAGCACTATTGGTTGCTTTGGGCAACAAAGAAAGTCTTAGACCTAGACAGTGTTTATACATGTCCACCTAAGTGCAGGATCATGCTGCAGTACGCGGCTCTTGCCCACCACTGTTCAATAAAAGCAATGGTGACATTAGCCATTCAAACCCTTTGTTATCTTTGGCAATCATCGTTCCTTAGCACAAGCATTGCTCTTTGTAAAGATTTCCACTAGTTATTTCACTTTGCAGGTAGGTTAGACCTACACTGCATCAGACAAAAAATGACCGAAAACTACCTTTTTTTTCCAATGCAAGACCGCGGTTTTTGTCACGTTTTGCGCAAAAACTGCAGTTGGCTCTCTTTTTTTATGTCGCCCATACAATTGTGTGGGAAGACGCCAAGAAAACTAAAAGCGCCGATGTATTATATAACATATTGTATAATACGCCGACGCTGAAAG
The DNA here is from genome assembly GCA_025379985.1 of Phyllomedusa bahiana. NCBI lineage: Eukaryota > Metazoa > Chordata > Amphibia > Anura > Hylidae > Phyllomedusa > Phyllomedusa bahiana. Next base: position 13,296 of record JAODAL010045589.1, read on the forward strand.
ACGATGGTAGAAAAGACGACCTGTGGATACTACAGGTCGGTTTTCAATTGTAGTTTATAGGGCTGCCTAAACGATCGTATTTTTGGCGCTTTAAAATCCTAAAAGAGGCGAAAATATGAGCGTATTGCTATGCCGTGTAGACATAGCCTTATACTGTATTCAGTGCATAGGAATACATTCTGAACACATTTAAAAGAGTTGTATCATCTCAGATATTTATGGCATACTGATAGGATAGGTGTAGGTCCCAGTTCAGAACAAAGAAGTGACCATACCTTTCTGCATTCGCAGGGTTACTCTTCATTCATTTCAATAGGAGTTCCGAGCACAGCCAAGAGACTTAATTTGGCTGTACTTGGAACCCCCATTGAAACAAACGGAGAACAACCCTGCGAGTGCAGAAACCTTTTCGTTCTGAGCTAAAAATTTCAGGGACCCTTTCTTGAGATAGGTGCAGGTCCCAGAGGTGAGACTTGCACCAGACATTTTTTGGCAGATCCTATTAATATATCATAAATGTTTGTGATGATTAAACCCCTTAAAGGCATTTAGGGCCTCATGTATGAAAACTGTCTAGGTGTAAAACTTTCTTTGTTGCCCATAGCAACCAATCAGAGCTCCCCTTTCATTTTTTCAGAGTACTACATGAAATGAAAGGGGAGCTCTGATCGGTTACTATGGGCAACAAGGAAAGTGTTACACCTAGACAGTTTTCATACATGAGGCCCTACTTAATGTCAAGATTGTCACTCTTGATTTAAACTTGTTTTCTATGTAATTCAGTTAACGCAATGAAATAAGAAGTAGCTTTTTGTCAGAAATGTCAGAGGCAAAATGTGTATAGTTAACATTTCAATGTGAGTATATAGTTCTATATCTTCTTCATCTAATGCAATGAATCCTCTTTGAGATGATCATCCAAAATTGCAGTGAAAAATGGTCTTCTGGTTATTTCTAGTGATGACCGATTGCGTTGACAATTGTTATCGGTTCGATAACCGATATCGGCAATTATCATGACGATTTCCGATAGCCTATAGTCGATAATCGCCGATGCCCATTAAAAAGTCTATGGGAGAGGAACAACAGCTTCATTCTTACATCCAAACAGGGCAGGAGAAGCTGGAATTCACATGCACAACAGTAACCTGGATATGTGCTACCTCTTAGGCAAGACAATTAGGCTATAAAAGTCACAGAAAACAATTCACAGGCTAAAATAATTCATTATGTTCAATGGCTAACCAAAAACATGAGGACGACGTAGCCACAGCAGGTACAGTGGTACCAGCAGCTACGGGGCCCCTTTCACACAGATAAGACACCGCTATTTGAAATGACACATGGGAACTGCCAGGAAACCCCTATCACTTTTTGCACCAGGGACCAACAACTTGTCATATATGCGGTGCAGGTGGCAGCAAGAACATCCAAACGGGGAACGCGGAGGTTCAGCTGGCAGGGCCTCAGTTACAGCGGCTGCGGTGAGAGACAGGGCCACATGCAGCTAAATCAAACGGGGTGCCCACCCATAACTACTTCCTATTTTTAACATATCACCGGGCCCCTTTTTGATTCCGGCCCCTGATAGGAATACTGCCCTATTGCCACCCCTGTCATCCATTTTAAAGTAGGCTGACCCCAAAACCACCAAGAAATGCCCTTATGGACACTCAGAATACACATTCCCAATAAAAAATTTGACTATTTAAAAAAATATATTTTTCCAATCTTGCCTCTGCTGCTGCTATGGCTACTTGCCATTCTACTGCTGGCATGTTGCTGACGTTGTACCACAGTGACATTAGAACGTAAAGCTGATGCAACAGATGTCCCCAGTTAGTCAGTGAGGCCTGTGTCATATTCCTGGATTCTACTGTCAAGTGGGTTGAAGGAAATTGCTGACTTTTGATTTGGAACGTGGATCAAGGAGGGTGGACACCCAGTAACCGCTCTTTATTTTGATGGCCTTGAAGCACGGCAAATTAGCTTTTTATCAATAAGACCTTTACTATTGCTTTCTTTTAGAGCAGCATGACCCAAGACCAGCAAAGATGTCCTTGATAGAACCTCAGAATAAAAAGTGCCTGATGAAAGTAGTCTTTGAACCTCCATTTTAGTTGAACTGGACATTGCCCTGCCCTGCCCTGCCCTGGGTCGCAGCATGAGCCCCAAACCTGCATGTCCTACACCCCTCTTTGCTCACTTACCACCTGCTCCATGTTCAGAAAGATAAAAATTTAAAAGGTATAGAAGAGTTTTTTACAGTCTCTTATTGAGAAACTGTACTGCAAAGACGGCAGAGAGATCACAGTTTTTCTTAAATCCCTCTAATTTCCACCGGCCAACAAGGATTAGAAACAGAATTGTTTCTATCGAATATCTGTGAAATGCGGTCTGGTGGAAGAACCCTAACACCAAATCAACAGTGTTCTTCCTTCAGTCCCTGAGATTTACAATTGCCCAGTCGGACTAGCAGTTGATAGTTTTCAACAAACTATCGTACCAGTGCGCTATTTGGCCCAAACTGAGATGCACAGACTGCAATAGAACTACTTAAAAGTGATATGGATTTAATATGGCGATCTTCGAACCACTGACAACAGGCGCAATTTACTAGGAAATATGTATAACACAATTTGCGTACAAGAGAGCTCTTTGGGGCAAACAGATGCATGGACTTCAATAGAACTATTTAAAAGTTATAGGGATAAGTTATGCTGGTTTTGGGAACACTGACACACAGTGAGTGCAATAGAACTGTAAAAACAAAAGGGACAATTTCCCCTCCTATCAGAGGTCTGCTGGCAAAAAAGTGATAAAAAACATTGCTTTTTCAATTCAAGGTCACAGGACACACTGGGCTACACAATATCACCCCTCCTTTCCAAACCGTCTCCTCCTGCCCCCTCCACCCCACCTCCCGCAGCTGCAACACCACTAGATTTCTTTAAGACTTTCTCTAACTAAGTAAGAAATGAAATTCTCTAATCTAACTATATTCTAAGCTACAGCTAGGTGGATGGTTTTGTGTATAAGAAGAGACTGTCTCTCTGAGCTGTTAGAACAGCTATTGGTTCAGACGCCGAGACGTCCTGCTGTGAAGTGACATAGCCAGAGAACTAGCTGAACAGGAAATGCAGTTGCATAGATAAAAAGAGGACACGTGATTTTTGCAGCCAATGAGATCCATACACCACCAAGTGACGTCGTACATCCTCCTCACCCCCCTTTATCCTCAGAGCTGATTGGCTGGCTGCCAAAATGACAGGAAACGCTGAAAAAGACGCGATAGTAAATGATTATCTATAAGACTGTCACCTAAACTATTGCGTGATCTGAAAATTCCGATAAGCCTAAAAAACCGTGCCCATTTCTACTTTTGTCGATAATATCGCTCATCCCTAGTTATTTCTCCTTCAATAAAGAAGCCAATACACACAGAATATAGAGAAACTGAAAATAACATTAATAAATCTGGTCTTGATAGGAGTTGGTCTTCTTAAGAAGACCAATTAATACTTAAAATACTGCATTTGGCTACTTATTCCAGCAAAGCAATGGTTAAAACTAGTTCATTGTTATAACAAACTAATCTTACATTTTTCAGTATTATTATTGGCCTGGAAGACAATAATGTCATTCTTAAATTCATGCATATAATTTCCCATTGACTAGACTGGTGCTTAATTCAAAATTTAAAAACAGCTGTCTCTAACTTTCACTGCTACTTAGGACCAGTTTATTACTTTTGCAGGCATACTGGCTTAATTTTCAAAGTTGTATCTGGAGCTCAATGTCATAATAGTCAATAATACAAAGCAAACATGTACCTTAAATAAAATACCCAAATCTGAAATAGCTTTCTTAATGTATCATTATTAATCATTTAGAATATAGTTGTTATTAAAACCTTTAAACAGATTGTATTACTGAAAAGGGCATTCAAGGAGATTTTAATCTATAGTGTATTGCAGCACTTAGTTATGAACACATAAACCCTTAGCATTTCTTCATGTTTGTTTTGTTATTCCTTATTTTTTCTTAGTAAAAAAACAGTTTGTAGTCTAGGAGCATGCAGGCTGACAACAAGATAAAAAATAAAATCTTAACTGTAAAGCATAGAGATATAGCAAATAGGAAATATGTCACAATAATGCAAAAGCAAGTTTTCTCTTTGTTCCCCACAAATAAACTGACAAAAGACTGAGAAAAATCATGGTAATAATTAAAGAGAGAAGAAGTACATACAGTGAAGTGAAGAGGAAAGAAAAAAAGGAAGGGAGCAGAGTGATGAAATGGAGTTGTGGTGACCCAGCGGAGCAGCTGAAAGGATGTAGGTTGTTTTTACATCACAGTGGCCTTCTCACCCAACACTTTTTTGCTTTCCTGGGAGCACACACAATGTGAATGTATGAGGTCATGCTACAGGTGTAGAAGGTGGGGTTGGAGTCCCTCTTTAATTGTTTACCCTGGGACACACTCTATATTATGTTAACACTCACAGACTGGATCATAATCTAGGTACCCATGGTGTACGTGCAGCAATAATAGCAGCCAGTAGTCATGAAGTGGTTCAAAATAAAGGAGTAGCTTTACTCCAAGCAAGCTGTAAGAACCTGGGAATAGCCTTCAACAGTCATATACATTACAGAGCAGTATTCCAGAGAGCCGGCAGAAAGGATGGGCTTGGTACAGACAGCATCCTTGATAGTAGCTAAAACTCTGCAGAAGCTTACATGCTTGCCCCTTGCATTCCAGAACTTTCTGTAGGATCAGTGGCATTGAACTAGGCCAGTAGCTTCTAAGTCTCAACTGACTATGAAGAGGGTCAACTTACTTTCCTTTGTAATGCACTTCCACGTTTTTCTAGGGCTCCAACCCAGAAGCTGTCAGGTCTCCCCTTTAACATTCATCTGCCAAACTTCTTCCTTAGACCCAGGGTGAGGAGGAGTTAAGCTTGTCTTTCTCTGGACCGGATGTTAAGTCCAGGGTTAGACACTTGGTTGCCTCAGAACTCTCCACTTCATTCCATCTCTGTACTCAGATTCGAGAACTGACAGGGGCCGTTGGTAGAGCAGAGGCTTTTTGCCTGCCAAACAGGAACAATCCCAGAACCCGGTAGACACCTTCTACAGGCCAATTTATAAATGTTTTAACCCACCTCTGTTGTCCCGGTAACCAACGGGAACTGAGGCTTTTCATAGATATTAACCCATTGAGATCACTTGTAGGGCAGCATAACATTGTATATAACCACACTGCATTTTATTATTACAATTTAAAAGATGAGACAGATTGCAACATTAACCATAGACCATCTGACATACACTTGCTCTGGGGTACCACAGAGTTAAACAGGCAGGTTGTGCATTCCCTTCATGATCTCCTTATATTCTGCATAGTCTGGAAACATGATCCAGTGGATCCATTGAACCTCAGTTGTGTGTTGCGTACTATTGCTGTGAGATCCTTCATCCTTATTACTTCCTTAATATTGTGAAATGTATTGTATAATGGTTCGTACTTTTGTCTCATGCTGCATCACAGACCTTTTTTGTAAAATTAGATAGTTATATCACAAAAATCAAGGAGAAACAGAGCATGTGAGGTTGGTAATTCATAGTCAGTGAATTTCAAGCTCACATGTTTTACCCGCATTATTCTGTAATAACTTGGCTGTAAGTGTGAGGCTCCCTGAGATTACTTTTCTTAGTATGTCTGTACTGGATGAGTATAACAAGAACTTTGTCAGACAGTGTCAACTCAACTGAAGAAGCATGCAAGAAGAATCCAGATAAGGTTTATTTCTAGCTGAAATTCTTATAGATATGCACAATGCAGTAGGTGAAAAGATGTTAATTTCGCCAGACCTGATGAGCATTAACTGTGCCATAAAATGGCAGACACCAACTGACCAGAAGAAAGGGACAGTTGATGACATTAGAGCCTGATTACTGCAAATCAAGAGGGACAATTCTAGTAACAGGCAAACTAGAAACAAAAACATAAGATAATGTAGTAGTATATGAACCACATGACACGCATCGAGATGATTGAAAACATGGGACATTCAGTGGGTACGAAAAGTATTCAGACCCCTTTAAATTTTTCATTCTTTCTTTCATTGCATCTAAAAGTTCATTGTTTGCTGATTAATGTAAACTCTGCAACCCATCTTGAAAGAAAAAAACAAACGTAGATATTTTTGAAAATTTATTAAACAAGAAAAACTTAAATATGACATGGTCATAAGTATTCAGACCCTTTGCTGTGACACTCATATTTAACTCACATGCTGTCCATTTCCTTCTGATCCTCCTTGAGATGGTTCTACTCCTTCATTGGAGTAATTAAACTGATTGGACTTGATTAGGAAAGGCACACACCTGTCTATATAAGACCTCACAGCTCACAGTGCATGTCAAAGCACATGGGAATCATGAAGTCTAAGGATCTGCCCAAGGAGCTCAAAGATGGCAAGGCACAGATCTGGCCAAGGTTACAAAATAATTTCTGCAGCACTCAAGGTTCCTAAGAGTACAGTGGCCTCCATAATCCTAAAATGGAAGAAGTTTGTGACAACCACAATTCTTCCTCGACTTGGCCATCTTGCCAAACTAAACAATTGTGGGAGAAGAGCCTTGGTGATAGAGGTAAAGAAGAACCTGTGGCTGAGCTCCAGAGATGCAGTAGGGAGATGTGAGAAAGTTCCACAAAGTCAACTATCAACTATCTACCAGTCAGGGCTTTATGTCAGAGTATGCCGATGAAAGCTTCTCCTCAGTGCAAGACATATGAAAGCCCGCATACAGTTTGTAAAAACACATGAAGGACTCCCAGACAGCGTCGGACTGGCCCACTGGAGGAGGGGAGAATCTTCCGGTAGGCCCTGAGGCTGAGACATGTGACACCCTTCTAATTTATTCACTGACACTGGCTGAGTGCTCTGCAGAGGATGCAGCATCCTCAGTCAGTGTCAGCAGCGATGTGAGCCGGCAGGGAGCGCAGGCTGCAATACTATCCTGCAGGAGGCAGGAGAGAGAATCACTCTTCCTCCTCATCCCCAGAACCGACTTAAGCACTGAACAGCTGATCACTGTTACAAAGCAGGGGAAAAGAGGACGAAGTGGAGGAGGCAGGAGTGATAAATCACTCACTCCGTCCTGTGTCCTCTGCTTCCGCTATGGCAGACTGGAGACATGAAAAGAGCAGGAGGGGAGGGTGGAGGAGGGAGCCTGGGATTGTCACTGTGAGTGGGCTGTTTAAACATATGAAAAGAGCAGGAGTGGAGAGGAGGGAGAGGAGGGGGGTGCTGACAGGGATCGCTCTTACCTCCTGCTTCCTCCTAAGAAAGAAAACCCACCTTCTCTTGAGTTTTTCAGCAGAGTAAAACTTACACTAATTGGCTGAAAGTCAACCACCCAGTGTTAGGCTTTGTTTATTTAGCACAGCTCTCCCAGTCTTCTTATTCTAGACCATGCAGCCATGAGAGAGCCAGCAAGTGATAAGCTGCAGCACAGGTCAGAAACAATAACTCAAATTACTGGGCCTTTTTATTTAAAAAGGAAGGGGTGTAGGGATGGGGAAGAGGGCTACATGACATACAGTGTTACCTGCAGTTTGGTGTCTTAGGCTATGTTCACACGGCGTAATTGCGGGGCATACAGTACGCCCTGCAATTACGCCAAATGTTCGGGAGCCGCGCTAATACACACGTACTCCTGCAGCGTAAGGGGCCAGCATCCCGCTGGCCCCATAGACATTGATTACTGACATGTCATTTATCTCCCTGCGCGTACAATACGATCATATTGTACGAGCAGAGAGAGGAAGGGTAATCCATAGTTCTCTATGAGAACTATGAATTACTGTAATTATGGGGCGCATTTAGCTGTGTATTAAGCGCAGTACACTGTGAAATACGCGGCAAAATGTGCCCCGAAATAAGCTGTGTGAACATACCCTCAGGGTATGTTCACACGACACAGTACACCAGGTATTTTAGAAGTACGCTCTAGTCAGCGCATACTGCTAAAGCGCGTTCACTTTCATTATTCACGGCATGTAAGCACCCAGAAGAAGGGACCTGTCACTTTTCTACCCCGGCGTACAATATTATCGTATTGTACGCCGGGTGAGACAGACATAATTCATAGCTAATTCACAATTATGCCGTGTGAACTTACCCTTAAAGGGATAGTCTCGTTTAAGGAAATCCCCTTCTCTGGCCGTATGCAGCTCACTGCAATCCTACCCTGCATGTTGAGAAGGGCAGCGCTAGCGCCATCCTCCTCGTTCACTTCTATGAGTATAGCTGAGTGTGTGCGATCTGCTATACTTAGAACTTCCAAAGAAGCGAATGAGGAGTATGGCCGATAGCGCCACGCTTCTTCTCCGCATGCATGGTCGGCCAGCGAAGGGGATTTAATTAAATGAGACTATCCCATGGTCATATTATATTTGGGTCCAGTTCAGGGACCTTGGTCGCAGGTGTCAGTCAGAAAACTGGAAAAAAGTGTCCCTTCCAGCGTATCGCATCCATAGGAAACTATAAGGTAAGTGTGGTTTCCTTCAGGAAATAGAGCAAGTATAGACCAAAAGAAATCATATTAACCCTATAAATTCCTATGGATGTGCCATGGTATATATTGGGACTTTTTTTTCAAGTACTCCTATGGACGTCCATGACTGAGGCCCCTGAACTGGACCCAAATGTTAAAATTTTACTGCAATGACTTTATTATGGCACAACAGCACTGATTTCCCCTAAACATGAAACTTTAACCCCTTACTGAGAACCGGCCATAATAATAATATGGCTCATTTTTCCCTCCTCACCTTCCCACAGCGATGACCTTTTTATTTTCCAATCTACATTGACATATGAGGACTTTTATTTTGCAGGATAAGATGCAATTTCTAATGGTGTTATTCACCGCACCATAGAATATACTGGGGAACTGCAAAAAGATTCTAAGTAGGGCAAAATGTGAAAAAATGCGCTATGTTTGTGGGTGTTTTGTTGTTATGGCATTTATTCTTCGCTATAAATGATGTGTTATCCGTGTTCTGTGGGTCAGTCCAATTCCAGCAATACCAAACATTTAGGGGCTTTGTTATGTTTAAAAACTCCAAACATCAATTTGCACTGAAGCACTATTTTCTGTGATCAATAACTTTTTTTGCACTTCCCCCTATGGACCTGAGTGATGGTGCATTCCTTGCTGACCGCAGTGTACTTTTTATTGACAACATTTTGGGACCTGAAATGACCAAAATAACACAATTTTGGCTTCTGGATTTTTTTCTATGGTGTTCAGCATACGGAATTTAAAAGCAATCAAAAGTTCTTGTACCCCCAAAAGTGATACCATTAAAAATGTCAATGTTCTATCTTAGAACTATGTTTATTTTAAGTGTATTGCAAAAATGTAAATAAAAATCTACTGTTAGAAAAATGTCAACTTATCCTGCAACAAAACAAGCCCCCCCACAGCTCCGTACACAGATAAATTAAAAAGTTATGGCTTTCAGAATACGGTGATGCAAGAACGTGTTTTCCAATTTGAATAAAAGTGTTTTTATTGTGTAAAAGCAGAAAAACATAAAAAAATACAAACTGGGTAGCACTGTAATCATATCGACCTGCTAACTAAAACTAGTAGATCATTTATACCGCACGGTGACAACTGTAAAAAATAAAAATAAAAAACACTACCAGAGTTGCTGTATTTTGTTCAAAACTCCTCAAAAACCTTGACAAAAAGCGATCAGTGTCCTACAAAAACCATAATTGTACAAATAAAAACATCAACTTATCCTGCAAAAAACAAGCCCATAATCAGCTCCATATACAGAAAAATTAAGAAGTTATGGCTGTCAGACTATGAACACACTTTTTTCTAAACATATTTCTATTGTTTAAAAGTAATAAAACATAAAAAAACTATATAAAATGTATATCATTGTACCGACCACATAGTAAAGTTATCAGGTCATTTATCCCGCACGGCAAATGTTGTAAAAATGAAGCCCAAAAAGCAATGGCGGGACTGCGTTCCCCCCCCCCCCCTCCATTTTCACAGCCAAATGCTAAAACAATGGAACACCGGTGTGCCCAAAATTCACAAAACACATCTAGATGATATCCATGAGGGGTGTTAAATCCAAAATGGGGCAACTTGTGGAAGGTTTCACCTCTTCTGTTACTTTGGTGGCTTTGCAAATGCGACATGGCCCCACCAAAATCTACATTCCAAAAGCCAATTGCGCTCCCTCTCTTGTACACCCTGCCATGTGCCCAAACAGCAGTTTACAGCCATATATAGGGTATTGCCAAACGTGAAAGAAATTGTGTAACAAAATTTGAAGTGCTTGTTTTCCAGGATTCCCTGTAAAAATTAAATATGCTCAGCTAAAATTGCCAATTGTTAAATTTTATTTTACATTTTTCATTTTCACCGCCTGACGTTAAAAAAATTTGTAAAACACCTGTGGGGTCGATACACTCACTACACCCCTGGATATATTCCTTAAGAGGTGTAGCTTTTTTCATTTTTTTTCTAGTCATTTTTTTGTGTTTTGCTTGTACTGTTATTTATTAAGTTAAATTGGTTATTCAATTAATAAGCCTTTTGTTTTATACTGTACGTTTTATATGTACATTCTGCTACAAAACTGTGATGGCCTTGCATTATTTTTTTATAGTTGATGGTGGGCCCCAAGGATTATTTCCTCTGGTGGGCCCCTGGTACTCCAGTCCGACACTGCTCCCAGACTATGAGAGATAAGATTCACTGGTCTGATGACACAAATTGAAGGAAAGATGAATGCGGCCAAGTACAGAGATATCCTGGATGAAAACCTCTTCCAGAGTGCTCTGGACCTCAGACTGGGCCGAAGCTTCATCTTCCAACAAGACAATGACCCTAAGCACACAGCTAAAATAACAAAGCAGTGGCTTCAGAACAATTCTGTGCCCATTCTTGACTGGCCCAGCCAGAGCTCTGACCTAAATCCAATTGAGCATCTCTGGAGAGACTTGAAAATGGCTGTCCACCAACGTTCACTATCCAACCTGAGGGAACTGGAGAGGATCTACAAGGAAGAATGGCGGAGGATCCCCAAAACTAGGTGTGAAAAACTTGTTGCATCATTCCCAAGAAGTCTCATGGCTGTACTAGCTCAAAAGGGTGCTTCTACTCAATACTGAGCAAAGGGTCTGAATACTTAAGGCCATGTGATATTTCAGTTTTTCTTGATTAATAAATTTGCAAAATATCTACATTTCTGTTTTTTTCTTTCAAGATGGGGTACAGAGTGTACATTAATGAGCAAAAAATAAACTTTTTGGATCTTACCAAATGGCTGCAATGACGAAAAGAGTGAAAAATTTAAAGGGGTCTGAATACTTTCCGTACCCACTGTACAAAGCTGTGTAAGATTATAAAGTATAGAGAAATGTTTCTGCTTAAGGTTGGACATAACGGAAGTCTATAGATTTCTATACCAGCTTACAATGTACTGAGATATTGGAGTATTGGTAGGGGTGACAAGATTGGTGTAGGATATAGCATGTAACACCTTCCTGTTGAATATAGAGAGTTGTTCAAGTGTGTATGGAAATTCCACAGAAGGTTAATGGGAGGTGAAGAAATATGAGCGCTGCATTACCTGTAATGATAAAGGACATAGTTCTGTGCATCTCAGTAAAGTGGAGGAGGATTTCCAGGGAAGTCCATGTAGGAAGGAAGAAGAATTTAGCTGTAATACTAATATCCTGGGTGAAAGCAGCTCCTTTACAGTGCAATTAAAGTCCCATGGCGGTGCTACTAAAACAACTAGAACAGGCCAATGTGCAGCAGAAGCAGACAATAGGTGTCTAACAGAGAATGTACACAGAGGAGTTTAACGCCACCTAGAGAGACAATAGTTACATCATGAACAAGCCTGACAAATCCCAGATGTATCATCCTCACCTGGCAAGAAGGTTGCTAAAACTGGACTCCACTACACCTGCATAGATCGTGGAGGAAGAAGTGGTGGTCCACTCTGTTTAGGCCTTCCCTGCTGAGTTGCAGCACTCGGTAGGACAAGGAAACCTGAAGGATGCAGATCAGCTTGTCAAAATGGTGAAATCATTGTGAGATCACGAGTGCTTATGCACTTGGCATTACCAAGCATTACCCAACTAGTTTGAAGGAGAAAATTGTAATTGTAAACCACCTGTTTTGCCATATATTGCATTCTCAATTTAATAGATTATAGGACAAATTTGAAGGTAAGGTGGATTTACTTGAGTGATATGGTCTGAAAGGACCAAGAGATGGTCATGAACAGGACAAAGTTTTATTTAGTTAGCTATGTGCTGGCTATGAGAGTACTAAAGAATTACAGCTGTGTCTGCAATCTAGGAAAAGGGGGAAATGCATAGGAAACTAATAAACCTGCAGGGGGAAGGACAGAGGGAACGACACAGAGGGTTTATAAGGAGAGATAGCCAAAAAATAGTAACGGAGGGCCAAGTGTAAGATAGAAAAGGAGAGTAGGGGATAGGAATGTGGAAAGATAAAAATTAAGGAAAAGAAGTAGATAAAGTAAAAATCAGTAATAATATGATTCATAAGTGAAATGAACAGTAGATAGTAAGTAGGGAATATCTGCTACCTACATCATTACTTTCCAAAATCCTTATACATCATTCTACTTACTACTACTTGTTCCTGCTTACACTTATTGCCACCTTTGTATTTGTTGTGTGCACCATACGGCTTTTTCCAATGTTACCATGCATTCTACCATTCATTTCATTTATGATCCCCATCTTAATACTATTTTTAACTTTACCTACTTCTTCTTATTTATATTGATCCTCTTTTTTCATTCCTACCCACTACCCTAATTTTCTGCCCCACACTTGTCGCTTTGTAACTTTTTTCTTGGCTGTCCCTCCTTATCAACCTCCATTTTCTTTCCATCCCTCCCTCCTGCAGGTTTATTAGTTTCTGTTTCGAATCCATTTCCTGTACATGTCCTTTTTATGTTGTTTTTTTAAACTTTTTATGGCTTTGTTTTTACCCTTTATTCACTTTTTTTCTTCTTTTTATTGTTCCCCATATTTTGCTCTCCACTGCTTTTCCATACCTTCTATTATTGTTAGTCCACTCATCATACGTTGTTATTATTCCAGATCCCTACTTGAAAAAAGGCATTAGCTGAAACATTGCAATTTGGTCTGGATTACATTTAATGCTATGTATTCGTTGCCCATATCATGGAGAACATATGAAATGGACCTCTTGCTGTGTGATTCCCAATAAATAACTGTTCTACTTTCTTGCTACCTTTCTCATAGATTCAATTACATACTCTCTGTCCTTCCACTGAAGCACCAGTATATATTGAAATGCAATTCTCTTTAATCATTTATGCAAGGGTCTAACTATAAGCACAATGACATGAAATCATCCATGTGCCTTAAAGTGCCTACCACTGAGGGCCCTGATTCCCAAGAATAAAGTTGCACACAAGTTGTCTTCATAATTTCCCTCCATCCTCAAACAATGGCTAGAATCTGTGATGCATGCCAAGTCCTTTTTGAAGCCCCTCCACTTTTTCTGCATCCTCCTTTTCTTCATCCTTTTTCCAAGGACTGAGACACCAGTCACACAGCCCCACACCACAGTGGTGTAAGATAATGGTGAGCTGGCATGGAGAGTAAGAGAATAGTAGCCCGTCCTCCTCCTCCTGTGATTTCACCTCTCTGTCCCTGAGTGCCAACAGCATCTGTTCCAGCAGAAAATAGACAGGGTGTCACTGATGACTGCCTTATAACAGTGACAATTTTTGCTGCTTCCTCAAAGGTGGCTAAAATGGAACATATGAACTTAGGGCAAAATGTAAGAATGGGGCTGTACCAGTTTTTAGGCATCAAAAAGCTTTGGTAGACCTGTTCTACAGGTGCATGAACAGTCACATTCCAGACTGTGGTGTGATAAGCGCCGGAGCGACACATTTTAGTGCGGCAAAAATTTGGGCCGTTCTGGGGGCATGTCACACCACATTCATAGAATTAGACACATTTTTGATTCTTTGACACCAAACCTAGGCACAGAACAGTTAGAACAGCCAGACCAGGTTAAAGGTGGTCTGCCTGAGCCAGACTTGTCATATTGGCACTACAATGTGCCTGTATGTATGAACTCCAGAAGAACAGGTTCATACATTCTGCAGCATTTGACACTACTTTAAAGCTATTTAAAATGGCCTGTCAGTGCCAACATTCAAACATGTCGCCCTTAATCCCTAGCCACTCCATTTGTATGAAGTACCATAGATTCATAGAGTATCTGCTATTTGCATGCAATATCTGGTACTCCATTGTAGTTTTCTGTTGCTGTCTCTGCAGCATATATGAAATAATAATAATATTATTTTCTTTATAGCACCAACATATTCTACAGCACTTTACAAATTAGAGGGTAAAAGTACAGATAAAACCCCAAACATTACACAGAAAAAACTACTTACAGGTCAGACACAACGTGTGAGGGCCCTGCTCACAAGAGCCTACCATCTATAAGGGTGTATGGGTGAAATGAAGAGTGAAGAGTGCTTGGTTTACACAATGGCCCAGCCATGTTTCATAAATATGGGGTGGTTTACATAAAAAGTGGATGAATACAGATAAGTGTCTGTGAGTGCCCAAGTGAACATACAAAAGAGGAGAAAGTAGCTGATGGGGGCAAGGTCACTGCTGATATGGGCAGGCCCAGAGCAGATGTAGGTAATGACAGTACTGTGTTAATACATGAGCTGATATAATAAATTGGCTGAGTGTAGAAATGGTCCAAGCCAAGTTCAATAAACTTATGGGGACATGTATGAAAACTATCTTTGTCTAAGACTTTCTTTATTGCCCATAGCAACCAATCAGAGCGCCCCTTTCATTTTTTCAGAGCACTACATGAAATGAAAGGGGAGCTCTGATTGATTGCTATGGGCAACAAAGGTCTTAGACCTAGACAGTTTTCATACATGAGGTCCTTAATGAGAACAAGGTTCAAGGCCCAGGTGGCTTACACCCAAGAGTTCTTAAAGAGCTCAGCTCTTCTATTTCTGAATTGGTGACTGGTGGGAAAGGGGCTCATAAGGAACTATATACAGGATTATGTGGCTGAATATAATATTATATGTGATTGCCAGCACGGTTTCACTAAGGACAGAAGTTTCCAGACCAAACTGGTCTGTTTTTATGAGTAGAGGTTTGGATAGCGGGGCAGCTGTGGATATAGTGTTTTTAAACTTTGCAAAGGTGTTTGACCCTGTCCCTCATTAGCATCTATTAGGTAAATTAAAGTCTATTGGATTAGAAATAACAGTGTGTAATTAGATTAAAAACTGTCTCGGATCATACTCAGACAGTGAGCGTAAATGACTTTTACTCTGAATGATCCCCAGTTATATGTGGTGATCACAAAGTTCAGTACTGGGTCCTCTTTTATTCAGTGTATTTATTAATGATATAGGGGAGGGGATTAATAGCACTGTTTCTATTTTTGCAGATGACACCAAGCTATGTAGTGTAGTGCAATCTATGGAAGATGTTCATAAAGTGCAAGCAGACCTGGACACACTGAGTGTTTGGGCATCCACTTGACAAGTGAGGTTCAATATGGATAAATGCAAAATTCTGCATCTGGCTACAAATAATCTGTAGGCATCATATGTCCTGGGTGGGTGGGGGGAGTGGGAGAATCTCTCAATGAGAAAGATCTGCGTGTACTTGTAGATCATAGACTACAGAACAACATGCAATGTCAATCAGCTGTCTATAAGGCCAGCAGGATATTGGTGTGTATTAAAAGCAGCATGGACTTGCAGGACATGGATGTAATATTATCGCTGTATAAAGCATTGGTGCAACCTCACTTTGGAATATGCTGTTCAATTCTGGGCTCCAGTTTTTAGAAAGGATGAAGTAATGAAGCTAGATAGAGTGCAAAGACGAGCAACCAAACTAATAATGGGAATGGTGCATTTTAGTTATAAGGAAAAGTTAAAAGATTTGAACTTATTTACTCTTTAGAAAAGATGGCTGGGAGACCTGATTCTGGAATGATTTCTGCATAAATTTGTACAAAAAATACGTCAGATTTATTTCTACGCATCTTCTAAAAGTAGATTATCCAATATCACGTATTGACAGCAGAAAAGTATGTGAACCTTTGCAATGACTATATCTTAATTAGTGTTGAGCGATTATTATCGACAAAGTTGAAATCGGCAAGGTTTTTATGGTGATCGAAATTTTTAGATCATGCGATAATTAAGGCTAAAAATTCTGTGCATCCATCTATTATGATCGCGCCATTTTCAGCGCTTCCTGCAATATTGGCGGCCAGCAAATCAGATTACAGAATAGAGCAGGGTGAGATGTGTGTGCGACGTCATGACTGGGATGTGTATGGTTGCGATTGGCTGGAAAAATCACATGACCTCGTTTTACATAGAACAGACCGCCGTTTTCCTGTTCAGCCTCAGTGTCCTCCTAGCGGCTCATAGGAGAAGGACGTGCGCTCATGCCTGTGGCCAAACACTCAGCGAAATTATTCTATTTCTGCACAGAAAACCTCCTACTATTAGCTGTGATCCTTACTATTTAGTTGATTAGAGATTGGAAGATTTTATGTAATAGGTAGAGAATATTAAAGGAGCATCTACCGCTGTAAAAGTCACGGGGGGAGCGGGGGGGGGGCCGCCCCCACACCCCCCCCCCCCCGAACCCCTCCCCAAAAAAACCACCCCACCACACAACAAACGCCCCCCGCCGGCGAAACACAGACAACCTATAAAGACAACTGGATAAAGGTCATCAAGACTTAGTGTAGACATTGCACTGCAATATCTTATTATTAACAGTTTGCTATTGAAAAATTTCTGGATATTGGGCAGTCCTGAACTACATAGATACACATCATTTCTTGAACTGCAGGTCTCTGTGTTAGGTGCAAAACTCCACTTTTATTATCAGTATACATTTCAGATAGGTGTTCATTTTCAATTTACCCATTCCACCTTTGTTCATATATCCACCTTGCATTTAAATTCTGAAAACAGCAAAATTTATAGTCACCACCCAGGTGAATTGAAAGGTGCAAAAAATACCGTGTATTATACGAAAACATAACAGATAGTGTTTTTTTACTTTGGCGCACTACAGCTTTGTTTCATTGACGCAGCTTGCACAAAAATTTTAAAACAGCAATTTTATGTCACCACAGGTGAATTGAAAGGTGCAAAAAATCCCGTGTATTATCGAAAACATAACAGAACGTGTTTTTTGACTTTGGCGCACTACAGCTTTTTTTCATTGAGCAGCTTGCACGTAAATCTTAAAACAGAAATTTTTTATAGTCCCCACAGGTGAATTGAAAGGTGCAAAAAATTACCGTGTATTTATACGAAAACATAACAGATACGTGTTTTTTGACTTTGGCGCACTACAGCTTTGTTCATTGACGCAGCTTGCACGAAAAATCTGAAAACAGAAATTTTTATAGTTACCACAGGTGAATTGAAAGGGGGCAAAAAAATACATTTTATTATCCGAAAACTTTTCAGATACGTGTTTTTTGACTTTTGGCCCATCCATTTGTTTTTGAGCACCCTTGCAGTAAATTTGAACCAGCAATTTTTTTTGATTAGGGATTGAAATAGCTGTGATTTGCCGTCTTTTAATAAGAGACTTTCCAAAACTATTCCATACCTTCTCAAATTTTTATATTTTGAACATGGAGCGAAATGCAGGTGGTAAGCGAGCAAAGAGGGGGGTAGCACATGGAGGTAGAGGTACGAGAGAAGGTTGCTCCTTCCAGTGCTGGCGAAAACACGCATGCCAGCGGATCGTCAGTTGCAGGACCGTCAGGGCCTGTCATCGCTGGGTCAGGGCCCTGTGAATCTCAGTAACGACCAGCGTGCCAATCTGTCCTTCAGTTGGGTTTAAAGCAACCTGCATCCCGCAGTCTTACTCCTCGTCCTCCCAGTCACGGCCACAAATGTCGTCATCAGCATCATCAGCATCCGTCAACATGAAGCAGCCCAAATGTCAACTCGTGTAACCACCACTGTGGATAATCCATTGTCTGAAGACCTCTTTGATGACAAAATGCGGTTGGGGTCAGAAGGCATGTTAAAAGATCAAGAGGATGATTTAGTCTGCTCGACCCCAGTTACTGATGCCATCAGAGGAGGAGAAGGAAGCCGGTCAATCGGCAAAAATCCCGGGCGGGCGGCAACGCCTTGCAGGCCCTCTTGCTTGTAGCCCGCAGCTTCGGGATGCAGACCGTCAGGACGACCAAGTCACGTGTGTGGATGGATGATGATGACGACAAATTTCGGATCCATCGTGGTCTTTTCCGCAGAATTTGCTTGCGAGCGCTTCATCATGGACGAGGAGGAAGACATGGGGTAGTGGTCAATACGGCCGCC
>JAODAL010045590.1:0-31787 GCA_025379985.1 Phyllomedusa bahiana
GCTTTTTTTGCCCCCATCTTCGGATCCACAACGTTTTTGTACCCTCCTTAACCCTTGGTTCTGAACCGGTTCTTCGGAAGAAAGTGAGCCTTCCCCAGTACCCGAATCCCTGACATCTTCGAGGAAAAGGGACTTTTGGCTATGAAAAACGGTCGAGGGAGACGTTTTTTCCCTGGGGGTTTGGGGGGGCTTCGGACCAGGGAGAGATCCTGGGACCCTCAATCTACACCCTGAATCGGGATTCATCCTAGTTTTCTGCAGCCAAAAAACAGGTGGGGGGGCCCTAGGGGGGGGGGTCTTTTCGGGTTGCCCCGGGCCCGGCCCACGGCCCCCGGTGCCCCGCGTTCCCTAAAGGGTCCCGGGTGGCGGGGGCGCCGGGGCCCGCACGGCCCCCCCGCGGCGCCCCCGTAATCCACTCCCCTGGCTCGCTCCCGTCCGGTCTCGTCCCTGCGGCCGGAATGGCATGCGCGCCCCTGGGGGCGCGGGGTCGTCCTTTGAATTTAAGGGCGTGGCCGGTAATTGGGAAATTAGGGCGCTGTTCCTTAAAAGTGTTGCACCCACGTCATTCCCCTGGGATCTACGTTCCCCCGGCCCTTGTGAAAGTTTTCCCTAAAGTGTATTCTGCTTTCCCGTGTAAGCCCTTCGACGTTTCCGACTCCAAACCCTTTTGCCGCCTCCCCTGACCTTTGCCGTCCACGACACAAACCATTGCCCCCTGCCGCTTCTCCCTGCCACGACTACGATTCTGGATACGATTCTGTCCCATGTGACCTCACCCGCCCCCGCAAGAAAGTACGTCGTGGGGGGAAACCTGGAGCCTCACCCCGCAGCAAGCCCACCCCGCTTTGCGGGGGCTCTGGTGAAAAACGGGGGCTCTTAGATTTTTTTCCCGGGCGTGGCTTAACTCCATCGCTTGCATTGGTCGGGGTTCCATACCCAGCCGTCAAATTAGTCCTCAATGACCCCTATATGCGGTAAAAAATGAAAGTATTTTGTAAGTCACAAGTATAGATAATCATATAGACCTTTTCATCTGATGCCCAAAAAATTCTGTATTCCCGAAGCGTTTCCCCTGTTATCATGCCGGGGTTTCATCGGGAGTATTAATATACCCGATGAGGGAAAAGCAGCGGGCGTTTTGCGCTAATGTCTTTATAAAGCCCCAAACCACAAAGGGGAATCTCAAAAAATTTTAGAAAAAATTTATTTTTTAAAAAAATACTGAAAATTATTAAAAACAATAGAATTTTTAAATAAATGGGAAAGGGAACTACACAAAAAACTGATCCACAGTTTAAAACCACCCAAAATATAAGAATCAATATCCGGGCATATCCCCCAAAAAAAAACCCTATTTGTAAACATTATATGAAACCCAGTACAATAAATTTAGTAATAAAAAATAAAGCAAAAACATAACTGCCCTTTTTTATAAAACGTAGCCGAAATAGCGAAATGGGGTGTGGAAAGAAGAAAATCATTGCCCAACGCGGTTTCGCAGTGCGTTCGTCGGGGGTAATAAGCTTTTAATCCCTGGTATATATAAAAAAACCATACATACCCATGAAAGTATGCCCCAATCAATACGAAAAACATAAAAAAGCTGGCGAAAAAACTAAATAAACGGGAAAAACGGGAATCGAAAAGGGGGATCCAAAGTAAGGGCGTAGGCAAAGTAAAAAGGGAAAAGGCGCCAGATAAAAGATGGGACATTAAATAAAAACGCTAACACTTCGCGTGGCAATAACCGCGCAGCGGGGTGTACCGCAGCGCAGTAGAAAGAAAGGGCATACGAATGTTGTAATGGGGCGGAGAGGAAAAATTAAAAACGGCGCGCAGACAAGACGCGATGCGCAAATACTACACTGGAATGTAAAATTTAAAAGGGCCCCTGTTAAAATTTTTGTACTACAAAACTGTAGCAGGAAAAAAAGTGTACAAAAAACCCGATTTAATCTGGGAATACACATTATATAATAAAGATAAATTTACTACAAATGATCATTAAAAAAAAAATGCAATATTAAAACTTAATATATAGTTGCGCTGGTTATATAAAAAAATGTTTAATAGCAATAAAACTGGCAAAAGAAATAGTGAGAAGAGTTGAAGTGCAAAGTGAAAAAATTTGAAAAAAATTTGTAAAAAAAATCGTGTCGTCCCAAAGTGACAATTAGTAAAAAATTAAAAATTATACAGTAAATTAGAGTTTATATTAATATAATAAAGAGTTTTAAAAGGGAAAAAATAAATAAATATATAACAGGGCAAAGTATATAAAAAAAATACAAGTCTAAAAATTAAATAAAACATTACTTTTAAATAGACAGTGAAAACCTATGTTCAAAATGTGTTTAAATATAATTTACATATCAACAAACACTGCAAAAAATTTATTAAATATAAAATAATTACCCCGCAAAATTAATTTGCAAATACTAAATACATCAAAGGGGTGCTTATTTTAATGTCGTTAAAAAAGTCCCAGGGCAAAAACAACAACAAAAAAAAAAATTTTTTACATACATTTTCTTGCCCAAAAAATAAAAATTCATCAAGCAAGTATATGAAGAAAAAGCCCTCAAAGATTCTTGCAAAGGAAAATTTTGCTTATAACTAGGGCTGTTTTGTTCCCATATTGAATTTTTTATCCATAAAAAAAGAGAGAAAAGACTTAAGACGGATGCATCCAGGAGGCAGGGATCCCAAGCTAAAATGTCACTAGAACAAAAATAAAAAAAAAAAAATAAAAAACACAATTAAAAACCAGGGCAAAAAAGGGAAAAGGGTAACATTAGTAAAGCATAAATTAGTCAAAACATACAATATGGACGGAAACGTAAAACTATATACCCCCATCAACGCAAGTAACATCAAAGAAAAGGAGCAAAAATAAATTTTATTCAACCCTTTTGGTGAACAGTGTCTAATGTAAATATCCTCTACCCCTTTTGGGCAAAAGGCTCTTCAGTTTCTGGAATAAATAGGACACGATAAATTTCCGGGAAGCGAACCCGAGGCATCCAGTCATGTTTCCCCTTAAAGTACGGGGAATGGATGAAATGAAAAGATTCTTTTTCTTTGCTTGCAGACATGATCCCAAGAAATGTTCACGGAACGTCTCCGAAATTGCCTAGAGGTCATGCCCCAAAATCAACCCAAGGGGCAGGTGGCAAAAATAGACCACCCCAAATGGTAGTACAGGTTTGTATGTGGACTTAAAGTTCTCTCTTTTGAAAAGTTCCCGAATGTGTGGCGTATCCCATTTTCGCATGCCTTGCTTTTCCACGGGCGAATCCCATTTTGTACCTTTTGAACAAAAAGCATTATGTGGTTTAAAATGGGTAATAAGTTTTTACCGAATATCCCTTTAGGTAGGGGTCTCTTATATGTGTGGGGATGATAGGTAAGTTTGGGGGCAAAATTTCGTCCATCTTTAAAATGTCCAATATTTGTTCTTTTCTTTATAAATCTCTGAGTTGAGACTGGAAAAAGGGGTAATAAATCAGATTTTTCATCGTAGTAAGTCCTTGCGTTTTAATAGCTGTCCCGTTTTTATTTTTTTGCTTCACATAAGCCTGGTTTTCAACCTATAGAGGATCCCTTTTTTAACTTGCTTCAGATGACTGCTTTTGTTCAAAAAAAAAATTTTTCCCCGGAAAAAATCCTTCTTAATCTCAAAAATTTTCCCCCCGGGATTTGTTAAACAAACGTTTGGGGTGGGGAGAGGAGGATGTAAAAGAGTATTGGTTTTACGTGGGTTTTCGGTATAAGTTTGAATTACAAAACCCTCATGTTCACATTTAAAAGAAATACCAAAAAATCCATGTTCGTTACCCCCCTTGATGTAAATTCAGGTTAAAGGTTTTGGTTCATCTTTTCATGAAGATCTTCAAATTTATAAAATTCCCTGCAATGAACAGTATATCTCAATATACCTGCCCCAATATTTAACTCTCTAATTGGGGGGGTGGTTCGTACAAAAAAAAGCGTTCCAAAATCCCAAAAAGTTTGCAAATGAGGGCGCCGGCCGCCCCCATTGCGTGCCCTGACCTGAAGTAAAATTTTGCCACGGAACAAAAGAAATTGTGTGTCAAGCAAATTTGGCAATCGATAATAAAATTCACAAATCTTTATCCGGTCCCAAAATATAAGAAAAGCCTTCACCCCCGTAAGTCATCTTCATGTCTTTAGATGTATACAAGGATCTAATCGCTGTAAAAGTGTATATCAGATTCCCGTTGATATTATCCCTTTTTCAAATATGGTTAGTATCCTTCCTTTGATGGCAGGTTTCCCCCAAATTTGGTTTAGAAAAAAAAAAAATCAATAAAAATTTTCATGCCTGTTACATAATTCCTTGGCCCGTTGTTGGACGCCCGGGATTCCCCTTAAGATATTTCCCCTTTTTTGGTCTTAAATAGGTTATTTGGGTTTCAGCCATATCCAGAATTGTCCCTAGTTCCTCTGAAATTTTTTAAAAATGGGTTGAAATTTTTTGCCCCTTATGATGGGTCCCCGTAACTGCTAAGAGCTTCCCTTATAATCTTTGGTGGCCCTAAAAAAATTGCCCCCTTTATCAGAAGGGTTTGATACAAATCCCCCATCGTTGAGTCCCCGGGTTTGCTTGTCTCAGAGGGATTGCAATTTTATTTTGTTTTCCTTCTTTAAATTTTTAAACTCATTTGATACAAATTTAACAAAAAATTTAATGTTTGAATACATGTAAAGGAGGAAATTTTTTAGATTTGGATTTTTGGGGTGTAGGAAAACCTACTTTAGCTGTATGGAGATTTTCTGGTTTTTCATCAGCCCAAAAATTCCAAATGGATAAAATTCCTGTTCTTTGTCTTGTTTGAGAAGGGGAAAACATGCTTTTTTCATGAAAATCTTTTTAAACGAAGTTTAGTGCAAAAAATTCAGGTTTTTTTTGGTGTAAATAATCGAATCACATGATGGAGAAAAAACAAACAAGGTCAAACTTCAACTGTGCCGAATAAAGATGTTCAGATAAATTGATTACCCTTGAGGTTACTCTGTTGGGGCTCCGGTATCTTTTTGATCCCAAGTTTTTATTGTAGCCTTTTTAGGAAAGTTAATTTTCTTTTAGAATATGTTCTGTTGTTTTCTTGTTTGTGAGGAACTAGCTCGTCCTTGGATGAAGATTTGATATGTTTGGGACCATTTTTTTTTTCAGGCGATTTTTTAGACCCTTTTAGACAAAGTCCCAAAAGGGTCCTCTGAAAAATTTTTGATTTTAGTAGTTTTGATCTGTTTTCCTTTTTTTTAAACAAAATTCAAACCCTTTTTAAAACGTTGGAATATTGTTTAGATAAGGGAACTATTTTTTTCAATTTGTTTAATAACTGGGGAATCTATTGTTTCAATTTGTTTAGTCAGGTCTTTAAAAGTTCAGTGTTCAATCAATGATCATTCCCTAAACATCTTTAGAAACTATTTTCAGGCCCCTTTCACTTAGAACTAAACCGTTATGTTCCCTTTTGGGATGTGGAAAAAAAGTACCTCAAACCCGTGGAAACAATTTTTTGCAGATAAATTTTTAAGGAACTTCATTCCACCATTCTTCATTTTTTTTGTGTCAAGATTTTTTTAAAAAATTTTTCAATTCTTCCATTTTTTTTATTAGAATCTCAGTAGAACCTTTCACCCTTAAATACGCTCGTTGTAAAGCCAAAAGGCCCCAACCCTGCCGTAAATCCTCTAAGGGTTCATTGTTTCAAAAAACACAAACAATAAACCCTAAAAAACTAGGGCATAAAAAACCCCTAACAAAAAGGAGTATTAATATACCCCGTTTAGGGGGAAAAGCGCAGCGATATTGCTGCTAATGTCTTGATGTTGACCCCATTCGTCGAGAAAAAGTCACCCGTGAGACACAAAATATAAAATGCACAGTAAACATTATGTCTGCGAGTTTTGTACCTGGTATCTACCCCCTTATGGTCACTATGGTGGGAAAAATACAGTTTCAGAGCCTTGTACATGGTCTTACCCCTAAAGGTCCCCGTATGGGGTTATTTTTCGTCTCAGAGTCTGTGTAACTGGTATTACCCCTAATGTACTGTATGGTGGTAATATTAGTCTTCAGAGCTTTGTTTTATGGTACTACAATATATGGGGCCTGATGGCAGTCATATACAGTTGCGGTTGTGTCAACTTGTAACTTATATATGGTACTGTAAAAGGTGGAATATTGGTCTTTGTATACTGATCTTTGTTCAGTAATTGTAAAGGGATATTATCCAGTCACTATGCAGTAGTAATTTGTGGTCGTTATAATCAGGTCCTTATGTAGTAGCATTATTGGTTATGTTGGTCTTGGTATAGTGGGATTTGTTTGGTAGCATTATGATAGTGATATGTATGGTAAGGTATTTGACCCTTGTTTTATCTAGTAACTGCATGATTGTTATGGATGGGCACTGGCAAGTTGTTTTCCTTCTTTGCCTCTATAGGAACGAACTTATGAACGTTTCAGACCTCCCAGAAATTTTTGACTCAATATGACAAATGTTTAGTTCCCAGTGCAGTCTTATGTATATGAGGTAACACGTATACCATCATAAATATCTATGCTACAAACCAGGGTCAACTTTCCTTCTTAACCAGAACCCTAAATAAACTTACTGCTTTCACTCAAGGCTCATTTATAGTTTGTAGGGATTTTAATTTAGTCCTCAAAACTGAACTAGACACATCCTCAGGCAAATCTGCAATCTCACTGAACAAATTGAATAAAATCTACATGACTTGCAATTATGTGATGCATGGAGAATTACTCATCCATCTTCCCGTGATTACACCTTTATTTCCCTCATAAGGCCTATAGTCGTGTCAACTATATTTTCCTGCAAAATTTGCTTCTCCACAATATGAATACATTCTTTATCGACAATATATTAGTATCATGTGCCAATACACTGCATATTAGACTTGCCCAACATTAGTTGTAAATTATTCACCTAGTAGCTGAATGAGACCCTGTCTAGCTGAGCTAAACAATCCATCCAGCACCGACACCCCCTCCCCAAATCAATTGGAGTCTTACTTAAACATGGCTCTAGACTGAAATGAGAAGCATCGGCTAAACGAGAGAAATTATTCGCTAAAGAAGACAAAAACTCATGTGAGGAGTCCGATCTTAGAATAATAATTCAAATCTGTCATAATATTCTCCAATTGCTGGAACAGAAAAGTAAGCATTACAAGCAGATATGTGCTATCTCATATTATGAGTGAAGCAAAAGGCCGGGCAGGATGCTGGCCAGAGCAATAAGAGACAAGAGGGCCTCATAGTTTATGTCTTAAAGGAGTTGTCTCATTACAGGCTTTCAGCCTGCTTCAATGTGTCTGGAGCAAAGGATTTTTGAATTTAGGGGCGTGCTTCTTGTCTGCCTCTTCTCCTCCCTCTTCCCCCCTCCCCTCAGCACACAGAAAGCTCTCCTACATAACTTCTATACAGCGGGAGAGGGGGGGGGGGGAGGGCGGGGAGGTTGGGCGAGCGGGTTTGCTGCCAGAGTTAACCCTGTGTGTGCCTGCCTAGATCAGCTGCACTGTCAGCTCCACGGAGACAGGAAAGGGCTGATCTATGAATGTGTGGAGGTCTATGAAGCTGTGAATGCTAATAGCAAAGCTGGGGGGGGAGGGGTGTAAGTGTTCCTAAACCCCCTGCTTAGCATACAACTCTCCACATCTCCAGCAACAAAGAAACCCTATCAGAACAGACACAGGGCAGCTGTGAAGTGAGTTACTATAATCACGATGTGTCACTAGTACAGCAGAGCATGAACCGTTCACATGCTCCCCTGATCTGTTCTATTAGTATAGTCAGAGCTCCACAGACACATCATGATTATAGTAACACACTTCACTGCTGTCAGCCTCACCTCTACTCTCCTCAATCTGTGTAGAGAACAGGAGGAAGCAGGCACCCACAGGGTTAATCCAGGCAGCACAGCTACACACGGGGAGTAGAGCCCTCCCCCTCCCCTATGGAAGCATCACATACTGTGCGGGAGGGGCTCTCTGCTCCGACCTGTTTTCAGAAACAGATGAGTCATCCAGCACTGACAGCCAGTGAGATAAAGATCAACAGGTCGGCTGCTATAGGGATTTGAGGAGCTGATGCACTCCTACTAACAGGGATAACTCAACATCAGTAGGACATTTGTAATGAACATATATTGCAAAGCTGCTTATTTTTTAAAGATCTTTTAATTAAAACCCAATCATTGTAGCGAGACAATCCCTTTAAATTAAATCCCAAAAGGGTAAACTAGTACATGCACTGTAACATCAGAGATTCTTGAAAGCTCCAAGGCATTATACCACGACTTGTACAATGTCCCACACCCATCTCCCCCATCTCATTCTGCCATGCTTGAGAAATATCTTTCCAAAACAGTCCTCCCAAAAATCTCACCTGATAGGTTAAAAGCTCTGGAGGAACTTATCTCCAGTCACTGAAAAGAATCCTAAACAAATCCAAACTCTAAAATATAACTTTTAATATATACCCATAAAAATACGATTACGTATCTCAAGTCTATCTCGATTTTTATATATATACAAATACACACTGTCCCTATCTATTTTCCCTACACCTATCCTCAAATAGACCAAGTAATCGTCCCGATAAGCATATCGAGGAGATTATTATCTTGAGTCAGTGTGACATCCCCTAGGAGATCCTCCTGATGAACCCCACAATATGGAGGGGGGAAACGCATCGAGGATAAGGTTTGATGTATCTTGAGATGCTGTTGGATTAATGTATCTCATGTTCCCACACCGGACGATATAATATAGATATTTACCCTAAAATTTGAAAGAAAAAATTGTAGTTTCATATCAGTATGTGACCTTTGGTATTTTTTTTTGGGACTCTACAGGAATAGCGATAACGGTTGGATTTTGAACGAATTCAAAAAATTGACAGAAATAAATAAATGTTTTTTGGTTGAAGGGCACAAAGTGATTTTAACAGGGTGGCCCAAAAGACACCCCCTTATCGGGAGATACTTTTCATTTGAGGAAAGGTGGGGAAAATAGATGGGGACAGGGGTGTTTTTGTTTAAATATAAAAATCGGATAACTTTGAGATCGTAACGTTTTTTATGGGTATTATTAAAAAATTTTTATTTTGAGTTTGGATTTGTTGGGTTTTTCTTCGTGACGGGGTTTTGTTTTCCAAATCCATATAGATCATTTATTCCTGAGGGGGTTTTTTTTCGGACGAAGAACTTATCTCCCAGAGGATTGCGGCTGGTGTTTTTAATTCCCTTCTGTCTGGAAAGTCCCCTGACCGTATACATACCGACAAATTTTAAACAATTTTTTTTAAAGCCAAACTCACCAAACCATCATTAACCCCTTTTAAAAAGGGTTGGGGCTTCCCCACCCCTTTCCAACTTCGTTTTTTACGGCACAAATACAGTAATACCAAAAGAAGGAAAAGATCCTCTAATGCTTTTTTTATAGGCCTATCTCCCTGAAACGTAGAAGCTTTTTGCCAAATTGCTTGCAACAAAACTCAACACCATCTTGGCAACCCAATTTACTGGACCAGTCAATTGTCCCATCTCAAAGGGGAGAGATAAACTCCAAAACGTTTTCTATTATCCAATTTGTCAGAAAACTGGTGTTCCATGCATGAAACACTCAAAGAGCAGATAAGGCATTTGATAAGTGAAAGGGTCCTTTTTTTAAAGGGACACTCTCGAAACAGCACATCCACCCAGAGGGAAAAAATCCGGGATTAATCAACCCCACATGCTCAAATGAAGTTAATGGGTTTTTTTATTGTTCCCCTTTGTTTATACTGTCCATGCCCGCAAACCTCACCGCCCCCCCGGGAACAAAATCACCAGGGGGGCAAAACCCGGGAACCTACGCCGCAGCAATCCATCCCGCTTTTTCGGGGGGCCTGGTTTAAAACCGGGGGGCTACTTAATTCCGTTCCCCGGGGGTTGCTTAACACCATCGCTGCATGGTCCGGCGGGTCCACTACCCACCGTCACACATCAAGTCCCCAATGACCCTATATCCGGGTCAAATGAAAGTAGATTGTGTCACAAGTATAGAAACATAACGACCTTCAATCTGATGCCCAAAAAATTCCTTACCCCCAAGCGTTTCCCCCTGTTATCATGCCAGGGGTTTACAGGGGGGTATTAATATACCCAGATAGGGGGAAACACGCGTATTGCTGCTACATTTTTTATAAAGCACCAACCACAAAGGAATCTCAAATAAATTTAAAAAAATTATATTTTATGAAAAAACTGAAAATTATTAAAACAATAGAAATTTTAAAAAATGGGCAAGGAACTACACAAAAACAAAACCACAGCTTAAACCACCCTAATATAAAATCCAATATTTCCCGCAAGATAAAACCCCCATAAACCCTTTTTTAAACATTATATTAACCAGTACAATAAATATAGTCAATAAAAATACAAGCAATAACATATACCTTCCTTTTAAGAAACGAAACCAAAATTCACCCCCCTCGGTGTGTGGAAAAAGGAAATCAGTTCCCCAACCGCTTTTTGCATGCGCTCGTCCGGGGGAATAAATAAACCCGGGATATTTAAAAATACAAAATTTGGGAAATATGAATTTTAAGGAAAAATTTTAAAAGCTGGGAAATAAAAAAAAAACCCGGGGGAAAGGGAAGGGCTGCGGAAGTAAGGGGCTGAGAAGTGAAAAGGAAGGGCTTCCAGATACAAAGATGGAGACAATAAATACAACGCTCAACACTTCGCGTGCGCAACTAACCGCGCATGCGCAGGATGTACCCGCAAGCGCAGTAGAAAGAAAGGGCATACGAATGATGTAATGGGAGCGGTAGAGGCAAAATTAAAAAGGCGCGCACGCACAAGACAGCGCATGCGCACAATACATACACTGGAATGTCATACATTACACGTCCTGTTAAATATTCTGTACCTACAAAACTTTAGAAGTAAGAAAAGTGTACAACAAACCACGATATATCGGAGGAATACACATATATATACATAAAGATGATATACATACAAATGATTGCTATTAAAAAAAATAGCAATATTAAAACCTTAATATATAGTTGCGCATGGTATATATAAAAAATGTTATAATAGCAATAAAACTGGCAAAAGAAATAGTGAGAAAGAGATGAGAGTGCAAAACGTGAAAAATTATGAAAAAAAGTGTGAAAAAACTCGTGCTCGTGCCAAGTGACAATTAGTGAAAAATATAATTATACACGTGAATAGAGTTATATATATAATATAATAAAGAGTGTATAAGGCAGAAAATAAATAAATATAATATACACATGCGCAAGTATATAAATAAAATACAAGTACATATAATATAAATAAACATATACATATAAATAGACAGTGTAAACACTAATGTATCATAATGTGTTTAAATATAATTTACATATCAAACAAACAGTGCAATATCATATTAAATATAAAATAATATACACCGCAAAAATTAATTTGCAAAATACTAATATACATCAAATGGTGCTTACTATACATGTCAGTTATAAAGTGCCAGAGTGCAGACAACAACAACAAAAAAAAAGAATTTTATACATACATATTCTTGACAAAAACATAAAACATTCATCAAGCAAGATATATTGAAGTAAAGGTCCTCAAAGATTCTTGCAAACGGATATTGCTTATAACTAGGGCTGTCTTTGTTCCCATATTGAATATTTGATCCATACAAAAAGATGACGCACAGACTTCAAGACGGATGCATCCAGCAGAGGCATGTATACCAAGCATAAAGATGTCACTAGAACAAAAAATTAAAAATTAATAATATAAAAACACAATTTAAAACCAGGGCAAAAAATGGAAGAGAGTAACTATTAGTACAGCATAAATATAGTACAACATACAATATGGACGGAAACGTAAACATATATACCACCATCAACAGCAAGTAACATCAAAGAAAAGGAGCAAAAATGAATTGTTCATTCAATCCTCTAGGCTGAACAGTGTCTAATGTAAATATCCATCTCACCTCTCATTGGGCCAAAAGGCTCTTCCAGTCTCCTCCTCGCGAATCAAATAGGACACGATCAATTCCACGGAAGCGCAATCCAGAGGCATCACAGTCATGTTTCTCCTTAAAGTGACGAGGAATCGGATGTAATGCAAAGATATCTGTTTCATTGCTTGCAGACATGATGCCAAGAACATGTTCACGGACACGTCTCCGAAATTGCCTAGAGGTCATGCCCACATAAATCAAGCCACATGGGCAGGTGGCAAAATAGACCACACCAATGGTAGTACAGGTGATTGTATGTGTGATCTTAAAGTTCCTCTCTTTTGAAGAGTTCCAGAATGTGTCGGCTGTATCCACATTGTTGCATGCCTTGCATTTTCCACAGGGACGACATCCCCATTTTGTACCTTTTGAACCAAAAGCATTATGTGGTTGAACACCTGGGTAATAAGTTTTTACCAGAATATCCTTGAGGCTACGGGATCTCTTATATGTGATGGACGGATGATCAGGTAAGTATTGGGTCAAAATTTCGTCCATCTTTAATATGTCCCAATATTTGTTCAATGCTTTATACATCATCTGATGTTGAGACTGGAAAGGGGTAATAAATCAGACTTTTTCATCAGTAGGTAAGTCCTTAGCAGTTTTAAATAGACTGTCCCGTTTCATATTTCTTGCTCTCACATAAGCCTGGTTGTCAACTCTATCAGAGGATCCCCTTTCTCTAAATCTCTGCTTCAGATCGACTGCTTTTGATTCAAAAAAAATTCTTCCAGAGAACAAATCCTTCTTAATCTCAAAAATTGCCCCACCGGGATTCTGTTAATCATCGTTTGGGATGGGCAAGGAGGCTTTAAACGAGTATTGGTGACGGGTTTTCGGTAAAGTCTGAATTTTACAAAACCATCACGTTTCACATTAAAATAAATATCCAAAAAATCCTTTTTCTGTCTCCCTCCTTGTATGTAAATCCAGGTTAAAGGGATTTTGGGTTCATTTTTCATAAGATCTTAAATTCTCAGTGTACCCTCCCAAAATGAACATATATCTAATATACCTCCCCAATATTAACTCTCTCAATTGGGGAGCTGGTTTCTGTACAAAAAATCAGATTTCCCAAAATCCCAAAAGATATTAGCATATAGGCGCCGGGCCGCCCCCCATACGTCCCTTACCTGAAAGAAAAAGGCCAGGGAACAAAAAAAAAATTGTGTGTCAAGAAAAATTTTGACAAATCGATAAAAAATTACACAAATTTTATCCAGGTCCACATAAAAAAAAAGACTCACCGCCGTAATCCATCTTCAGTTTTAAGATTTAAACAAGGACTCAATTCGCATGTAAAAAGTGTCATATCAGATTCCATTTGCATATTACCATTTGAAAAAGTATGCATAGTACCCTTTCACTTTGATGGAAAGGTTTTTCCACAATTGGTTTTAGAAAAAAAAAAAATCAATAAATTTTACATCCTGTTCCATAAATTCCCTTTCCCCCGATTGTTTGGACGACCTGGGGGGTTTTTCCCCATGCAAAAATATTTCCCCTTTTTTGGGTCTTTAAAGGTTTTTTGGTTAAAAACCAAATCCAAAATTTGCCCCAGTTCCTCCGAAATTTTAAAGTGGATTGAATGTTACCGTTTATACATGTAGGGTCACGTAACGCCTAAGAGCTTCCTTCTAAAACATCTTGGTGGGCCATAAAACATTGCCCCCTTTTTATCAGAATTTTTGACACAAATCCCTCATCCCCGTTGAAGCCACTGATTCTGTCCAGAGGGTTTGCAATTTTCCATTTTTTTTTAAACCTTTTTCAAATTTTAAACTCATTAGTACAATTTTAACAAATAACTCAATGTTAATACATTGATAAAGAGGAAATTTTTTTTAGATTTTGAATTCGTGATTTTAAAAAACCTACCTTTATGTATGAGAGCCCTTTTTCTGGTTCTTTCATCCCAAAATTCCAAAAAAGGATTTAAACTTCCTGTTCTTGTCTTTTTTGAGAAAGGGGGAAACACTGCTTTTTTTTCATGAAAAAATCTTCTTAAACGTAAGTTTACCCTCAAACAAATTTGGTCTTTTTTGGCTGTAAAAAATCGAAATCACATGATGAGAAAATGCAAACCAAGCTCAAAACTTTTAAACTGTGCACGAATCAAATATTTCAATAAATTGATACCTTGAGGATAATCTGGTTTTCTCCGTCAACTTGATCCAACCGTCTTTTTAAAATTTGTACCTTTTTTGGAAAGCTAATTTTCTTTTAGAAATGTTCGTTTTTTTCATATGTTTGTGAGGAACTAGACTCTGCTCCTGTGGATGAAGATATTGATACTGATCTCTGGCGACCCATTTTTTTATCCATGCGCGATTTATAGACCTTATTAGACAAAGTCCAAAAATCCCCCCCCGAAACTCTTGATTTTAGTAGTTTTTGATTGCTTTTTTTTCCCCTTCCCTTTAAACCAAACATCCAACTCATTTTTAAATCAGTTGGAGATATTGTTGTAGATAACTGGGAATCTATTGTTTCAATTTGTTTAGATAACTGGGAATCTATTGTTTCAATTTGTTTAGTCAGGTCATTAATTGTCTCAGTGTTCAACTCAATGATCATTTCCATAAACATCTTAGAACACATATTGCAGGCCTCTTCTCACTTGAACTAAACCTCATGTTTTTCTGTAGATGAAAAACCCCGTACCCTCAAACCCGGGAATCAATTTTTTCGCCAGAAATTTTCAAAGGGAATTTTAATTCCACCCTACTTCATTCTTTTGTGTACAAGATTTTTTAACAAATTTTTCAACTCTCTTCCATTTTTTTGTATTAAATCTTCATAGAACCATTAAACCCATTAAATACACATCTGCTTGAAACGCCAAAGCCTCCATCCCCAAATCCATCGTAAGGATATCATTGTTGCAAAAAACACAAACAATCAAACACCTACAAAATAACTAGGGCATAAACCACATAACAAAGAGGAGTATTAATATACCCAGATGAGGGAAGAGCAGCAGCGATATTGCTGCTACATGTCTTGATAGTTGACCACATTCGTCAGAGAAATGTCACCTGTGAGACACAAGATATAACTGCACAGAAACCCCTTTTAATGTCTCCCAAGTCTTTGTACACGGGTATCTACCACTATTTTTGGACCTATGGTGGTAATAAAAACAGTCTTCAGCCTGTGTACCGGGTCTTTTCCCAAACTACTTTGGCCCACTGTATGGCGGTAATATCCCGCCCTGCAGAGTCTGGAAACACGGAAATTTTCCCACTACATCGTCACTGTAGGGTTTGGTAATAAATAGCCCCTTCAAACCGGAAACCCCGGGTCACTAAAAAAAAATGGTCACGGTAGGCCATCGAATACCCCCCTGCAAGCCCTTTTGTAAAAACCTTGAAACCCAATCCCAAATATGGTCACGAAAGGGGGTTTTAAATTGGTCTTTTTAAACTATTTTTGTTCAGAAAAGGAAAAGGGATTTTTATCCACCCACAAAGCAAAATTTTTTTGGTGGTCGTTATAATCAGGTCCTTATTAGTAGCATTATTTTTTATTTTTGGGTTTTGGGGTTTTTGTGGTTTTTGCACTTTTATGATATTGATATTAGGGTAAAGGGGTATTTGACCCTTTTTTTTATCTAGAAAACGCATATTGTTAGGAGGGGGCCCCTGGCAAGTTTTTTCCCCCTTTCTTTGCCTCTATAGAAGAATTTAAAGGGGGGGTAGTTAAGACCTCCCAGAAATTTTTGATTTCAATAAAAAAAAATGTTTTATTTTCCCAGTGCAGCCCTTTTTTTTAAATTGAAAAAACCACGTATCCCAAATCATAAAAAATCTTTTCTACAAAACCGGGTTTCAACTTTCCTTTCAAAACCCCGGGAACCCTAAATAAAACTTACTGTTTTCCCCCACTAAAACTAAATTTATAGTTTGTGGGGTTTAAAAATTTTTACCCTTTCAAAACTGAACTAACACATCCTCAGGAAATACCCGCAATCTCACTGAAAAAAATTGAATAAAATCTACATACTTCCCTTAATGGGGATGCATGGAAAAATTACTAAACCCACCCTTCCCGGTTTAAAAAAACCTTTTTTTTCCCCTCATAAGGCCAAATGTCTTTAAACCCCAAATATTTTCCTGAAAAAATTTGCTTCTCCACAATTTTAATACTTCTTTATCGACAATAAATTTAGAAAATCAATTGCCAATACACTGAAATTTTAAAACCCCCCCCCCCCCCCCCCCCCCCCCCCCTTCCCCAACTTTAGTTGAAATTTTTCACCTAGAAAGTTTAAAGAGACCCTTCTAGCTAGCAAACAACCCCTCCAGCACCGACACCCCCCCCCCAAAAAAAATTGGGTCTTACTTAAACAGGGCTTTTAAACTGAAATGAAAAGAAAACGGCTAAAGGGAAAAAATTTTATTCGCTAAAAAAAGACAAAAACCATGTGAGGAGTCCGACCCTTAGAATAAAAATTTCCAAATCTGTCATAATATTCCCCAAAATTCCCTGGAACAGAAAAGTAAGCTTTTAAACAACAATATGTGCAATCTTCATTTTAAAAGGTGAAGAAAAAGGGCCGGGGCCCGGGAAATGTTTGGCCAGAGCAATAAAAACAAGAGGGCCTCATATTTTTATGTTTTAAAAAGGAGTTGCTAAACCCAAGGCTTTCAGCCTGCTTCAATTTGTCCTGGAGCAAAGGGTTTTTTAATTTAGGGCGGGGCTTTTTTGTCTGCCCCCTTCCTCCTCCCTCCTTCCCCCCCCCCCCTCAGCACACATAAAGCTCTCCTACATAACTTCATACAGGCGGGGGGGGGGGGGGGGAGGGCGGGGAGGGTTTTTGGGGGAGGGTTTTCTGCCAGAGTTAACCCCGGGGTTTGCCCCGGGCCCAGATCAGCTGCAAATGTCGCTCCACGGGGACCCGGAAAGGGCTGAAACTATTAAAAGTGGGGGGGAGGTCTAAAAAGCGTGGGAAAGCCCAATAGGGAAAACTGGGGGGGAGGGGGTAAAAATGTTCCTAAACCCCCTGCTTAGCATACAACTCTCCACATCTCCAGCAACAAAGAAACCCAATCAAACAGACAAAGGGCAGCTGTGAAAAAGGGGGTTTTTTTTTAATCACGATGTGTCCCCTATAAAACAAGCAAAGAAACCCCCTTCACATGCCCCCCTGATCTGTTTTTAAATTTGTAAAGTCAAGCTTCCCCAGACACACATGGGTTAAAAAGTAACACACTTTACTGCTGTCAGCCCCACCCTACTCCCTCAACCCGGGTTTTTAAAAAGGAAAAAACATGCACCCACAGGGGTTTAAAAAACCGGAAACAAAAGCTAACCCCGGGGGGTAAAAGCCCCTTCCCCCTCCCCCTAAAAAAAGCAAAACATACTGTGCGGGGGGGGCTCTCGCTCCGACCTGTTTTTTAGAAACAGATAGTCATCCAAACACGGAAAAGCCATGAGAAAAAGATTTAACCTTTTTTCGGGTGCTATAGGGGTTTTAAAACTGATGCAAATCCTACTAACAGGGATAACTCAAAAAACAGTAGGACATTTTGTAAATGAACATATATTGCAAAGCTGCTTATTTTTTAAAGATCTTTTAATTAAAAAACCCCAAACATTGTAGGGGAGACAATCCCTTTTTAAAATTAAAAACCCAAAAGGGTTAAAAATTTGTACATGGGGCCCGTAACCAAACAAAATTCTTTAAAGCCCAAGGCATTATAAAACGGGCTTGTAAAAATTTCCCACACCCCCCCTCCCCCAATCTCTTCGCCCTGCTTTGAAAATTCTTTCCAAAAACACCCTCCCAAAAATTTTCACCTGAAAGGTTAAAAAAAACCTTGGGGGAACTTATTTTCCATTTCCCCAAAATAAACCCAAAAAAAATCCAAACTCTAAAATATAACTTTTTAAAATATACCCATAAAAAAAAACGATTACGTATCCAAGTCTATCTCGATTTTTTAAAATATATACAAATTTACCACTGTCCCTATTTTATTTTCCCTACACCTATCCTCAAATAGACCAAGTAATCGTCCGATAAGCATATCGAGGAGATTATTATCTTGGGGTCAGTGTGACATCCCCTAGGAGATCCTCCTGATTAAAACCCCACAATATGGAGGGGGGAAACGCATCGAGGATAAGGTTTGATGTATCTTGAGATGCTGTTGGATTAATGTATCTCATGTTCCCTACACGGACGATATATATAGATATTTACCCTATAATTGAAAGAGAAAAATTGTAGTGTTCATATCAGTGGACTGTGAGCCTTGAGTACTTTTTTTGGGGACTCTACAGGAATAGCGATAACTGTGTTTGGATTTGAACGATATATCTTTAAACATTGTACAAAAAATATAATATATGTTAATTTCTGGGTGGTTGAAGGGACACAAAGTGATTTAACAGGGTGACCCACAAAGACTAGGCCGTCCTTATCGGGACGATTACTTGGTCTTTGAGGATAAGTGTAGGGAAAATAGATAGGGACATTTGTGTATTTGTATATATATAAAAATCGAGATAGACTTGAGATACGTAATCGTATTTTTATGGGTATATATTAAAAGTTTTATTTTAGAGTTTGGATTTGTTTAGGATTCTTTTCAGTGACTGGTTTGTTGTTCCAAATCCATATAGATACTATTTATTCCTGAGGGAATTTTTTCTGTGATTTTTTCTGAAGGAACTTATCTCCTCAGAGGAGTTGCGGCTGGTGATTTAATTCCCTTCTGTCTGGAAAGTCTCCTGGACCGTATGGACATACCGACAAATTTTACAAGTTACTTTTAGCCAAACTCACCAAACCATCATTAGACTCCTTTAATTCAGGCTTGCTTCCCCACCCCTTTCCAACTTCGTTTTTTACAGGCACATATAACAGTAATACCAAAAGAAGGAAAAGATCCTCTATTATGCTTAGTTATAGGCCTATCTCACTCTGTAACACTGATATGAAGCTTTTTGCCAAATTGCTTGCAACAAGACTCAACACCATATTGGCAACCCAATTCATCTGGACCAGGTCAGATTTGTCCCATCTCAAGAGGCATGAGATAATACTCTCAAAACGTTTTCTATTATCCATTAGTCTTAGAAGACTGGTGTGCCATGCATGATACACTCATTAGATGCAGATAAGGCATTTGATATAGTGAAATGGGTCTTTTTAAGGGCTACACTCTCGAAAGCAGGCATCAGTCCACCGATGATGCAAAAGATCCTGGCATTATATCAACACCCACATGCTCAAATGAGAGTTAATGGTTCCTTATTGTTCCCCTTTGTTATACGGCACCAGGCAGGGTTGCCTCCTCTCGCCTCTCCTGTATGTTCTTACTATGGAGCATCTCTTACAAGATATCAGACTCAACCCGGATATTAAAGGTATGCGAATTAAAGATACACATTATAAATGCAATGCCTTTGGAGATGACTTGCTGCTATATATTACACAATCACTCACCTCCCTCCCAGGGTTAGTGTCAATTCTAAGACAATTTGTATTCCTCAAGCAAGTTTAAAGTCATCTCCCCAAGTGTGTTGCTCTAAATGTAACCCTTGATAATGTTACTGTGAATCTATTGAAACAGAATTTTCCATTTGCATTGGCGGCAAAATCATTTGAATAGTTAATATCCCAGCGAATTTATAGCATACTTTTGACTTGACTTTTGCTCCCTTAGGTTATCTCTCTGGTCGAAACATCTCAAGTTGTGTATACTTGCTCTTTTCATGATCATCTCGTCATCTCCTGAGGTGCATACGTGACCGACTGTTTTATGTTTATATGTTACCTTTTATTGTATTTTATCTAAATGATAAATTCTCACATGTACATCTATAGTGATGCTTTACTGATCTACATTACTTGCTTATAATTTTCTACTACATAGATGCACACCCGTATTGCATTATTGTCATTGATATGCATCTGTTATATTCCTAAATAAAACTTTTGAATGAAAAAATAAGAAAATAATACTCACATCTCCCTGTTCCCCGCCAAACACTTCTATTTTCTGGTTTGTGTCCAGCCTGTGCTGGGATGCTACTCTCAGCCCTACACCTAAGGCCAGGTGATTTAGCCTTTCAGCCTAGAAGACACAGCATCACAGGTGGCGTGATGATGTCACTACATTATGCCATCTGTCCTCCATCACAAGGACATGTATACAATTAAGAAAATCAGCCTTCTTTTTACCAAAGTCAAAAGAGTGGTAGCTGGCAGTGACACCTTGTCCCCCTCTCCTTGTATCACATTTCGGGTTCTGTAAGGCAATACCAGCAGTACTAGGCCTTTCTAGTCATAAGCTTCTTACTTACAACCTCAGTTTCGTCCTCTTTAACTTCCACCACTAGAGCAACCTCCACTTCTGCTGTTGGACAATTTTAAAACATAAGTTTTATGAATCTGTTTGTTGGGATGTCAGACAAACAGATGTAAAATTTTATTTTGAGAGACCTAGGGAAGGTTGCTCCCGTACAAGGTTCGGTACATGTAAAACACCCTAAAAGAGGTTTTCTAATCAGGCTTTTCACAACCAGCTTCAGGTGCCCTCTTCCTATTCAGGCTGTAGGTGGTTCTATAGCAGTGACTGAAATTTCAGCTCAGCTCTTCCTATTCCCAGCTGAGCCTGTTGGAGGGGCTTTAGTGATGGAGGTGACAGCAGGACAAGGCTACAGAGCTCTAAAGGGTTGAAAGTTGTCAGTAAATAAGATAAATATGGTCCTATTCTGCCAACAAGATAGAGCAGGGAGTGATGTCCCTATCCTAAGCAGTGCTGCCGGAGCAGAGAGAGGTGGTTGGTAACTTAGGAAAGCTTCTTAACTCAAGCTCTTAACTATATTTGGTAAAGTAGAAGCCTGTTATGTCTGGTGTCGGTGGCAGTCGGCCACTGACACACATTTACATCCTGAGTATGGCTGCAATGCAGTGAATCCGGGTCGGGTTTTTACTGGAGCAGTCAAAGAGCTGGGTGGGATGACTGTCCCCATGTTCTAGGCTAGGGATTACAATGCCTATATAAAGCTGGCAATGTCAGTTGAGAGTGGGCTATGGTTCCTATCCTGACACAACAGCTCAGTGGAGGGTGTTGATGTGAGAGCCAGAGCTGGACCTTGCCATGCTTGGAGAACTGAGCCCAGAAGGAGGTCCACCTAACCCTATGGAGGGGAAATACTGTACTGGGATATCTTGCAAGGACTGTGTCATTTATTATTTAGCTAAACCAAGCCTTGTTGTTGTCAAGAAATAAATACCCCATGTTCATCTGAAAAGACTGCTGTTGTGCTATTATTTGAACTGGTCCCCACAGGTAATAATCTTTAATTATCTTTGCCCACATGGTTAAAGCTAATCAATGTGGTGGAAAATCCCAAAAAACAGAAGGATGTTGAGTTGTAAACATTCACATGTAAACAATACAACCATTCACAACTGGTTCAGCGGCTCTCACAAAGCACAAATATCAAATATAGGAATAATTTGGAACTGCATTTCAAAAAAATCTATAAATGTGACGTTGACATACGTCTCAGCTACAGATGGGCGAATTTCTCAAAAATTTGATTCGGTGACTTCGCCGAATTTTCCGACAAAATTCTTTTCGGTCCGAATTACTTCGGGACGAATCACGTTAAAAAAAAACAGCTATATCCAGGCTGCACAGAGCCTGTAGGGTGCAGTAGAACGTTGTGCCATGCTTAAATATGCAGAGGCAGCTTGGTTTGGTCTTCATACAATGTTGTGTTTTAGTATGACACGCATATGACTGCCGCCGCTCTTAGAATCGCTTCACTATAAAATTCCCTGGGCACTTAAGAGGGCAAAACTGACCAAAAAACTCAAGTGGGAATGTAGCCTGATAAAGTCAGGGCAGCGCCAGCTGGAAAAAAACAAGCTGAGGGCTCAGGTGGCAACATCAGTAGCAGAGTGTGGAGGTGACGGCAGCAGCCACAGCAGCATGAGGTTAGAGAGTGGCACAATGACATTCTGGAGGTGGCAAAAACAGGAGTAGGCCACAGAGTGGCACAATGACAGAGTGTGGAGGTGACGGCAGGACCAACAACAGCAGCAGCAGCAGGAGGTCAGAGAGTCGCACAATGACATTGTGGAGGTGGTAAAAACAGGAGTAGTCCACAGATGGGCTCAATTACATAGTGTAGTGGTGTCGTCTGGAGCAACAACAGCAGCAGCAGCAGCATGAGGTCAGAGAGTCGCACAATGACATTCTGGAGGTTTTAAAAACAGGAGTAGGCCACAGAGTGGCACAATGACAGAGTTTGTAGGTCACGGCAGCAGCCACAGCAGCAGCATGAGGTCAGACAGTGGCACAATGACATTCTGGAGGTGGCAAAACAGGAGTAGGCCACAGAGTGGCACAATGACACAGTGTGGAGGTCACGACACCAGCAACAGCAGCATGAGGTCATACAGTGGCACAATGACAGAGTGTGGTGGTGGGTGGCAATACCAGTCCCTGGTAAAGATGGTGGTAGGCAGATGGAGAAACTGTCAGCAGATGTGTGGCATCAAGCGGGTGGGGCAACAGAATAGTGGCTGAGGCAGGTAGTTTGAACCCAGACTCATTTCTCAAAGTTTTGGTGAGGCGGCATGGCGGATGTAATCGGCCGCCAAAGGCATTGGTGTGTTGAAATCCTGGCCGATCCACGCCTGATTCATCTTGACAAAGGTCAAGTATCACACTAGGCTTGCAGGACGTAGGCACACCTTGATTGCAGTTTACACCAGGTCACTCCATTGAATTCGCTTTCCTTCATTTATGATGTGATATCAGTCCCCAGTTGCAGGACCCACAATAGCAGAAAAATCAAGGTAATCCAGCCGTAGGAATAGTGAAGCTTTCTCTTCTTTATTATAAGTACAAAACGTGCAGAGGGTAAAACATAGCAGCAACAAACCAACGCGTTTCGGGCACCAAACTTTGCCCTTGTTCACGGTATGGTAACATAGTAAAAAGTCCAGGTTAAATACGTTTTCCTGTCTGACATCACTTCCACAGACATTTACTTAACCCTTTGTATACAAAATTTAAAACTTATGTATAACACATTACTCTAAAAAAAGCTACTCTAACACAATATAATGTAAGCTCTTTACATCTGTATTTATAATCCTTTATACAAGGCAAAACATTGTGAAGCTTACTTAATATATGTATGCAAGATCATTACGGAGGTTAAATCCTTTCGGTATTCTGGTCTGCAACTGCAGGATCCAGAAGGCTTCACGCAGGCGCACTTGGTGCTGCCAGTCACCTCCTCTCACTGGACGCTCCACTTTCTCTATCCCGAAGCATGAAAAACTACGTGTATTTCCTGCATGTTCTTCAATGAAGTGTTTTACTATACCAGAGAGTGAGTTATTAATCCATTTTTGATGTTGTACAGGTGTTCCGCTATACGTATTTTAAATTTCCGGATACTACATCCCACATATAGTTTATCACATATATTGCAATGTATGCTGTACACAATATGGTCAGAGTTACAATTTAT
The DNA here is from genome assembly GCA_025379985.1 of Phyllomedusa bahiana. Classification (NCBI taxonomy): domain Eukaryota; kingdom Metazoa; phylum Chordata; class Amphibia; order Anura; family Hylidae; genus Phyllomedusa; species Phyllomedusa bahiana. The sequence goes on from JAODAL010045590.1 coordinate 23,602, forward strand.
GAATTTTTGTATGTTGTATTCCTTACATGCTTCATCATAGCCTTTAAATGCGCTTTTTTTGACAGTGTACTCGCATACATTGCATCTTCATCCTCCACATGGGAAGAAACCGTTCTGTGCAGACCAAATTTTTTTATTTTGTTGGCTAGAGAAAATACTAGATGTAATAATGCCTCCTATTGTTTTATTTCTTTTGGGAACAAAACTAACACCTTCATCAATTATTTTGGCTAAAGTATGGTCTTGCCTCAATATATTCAAATTATTGTAAAATATTTTTTTAATATTGTAGAAACTGGTGTTGTATGGGGTGGAAAACACCAAGGATTTAGTCGAGGATATTTTATTTTTCTCATGTGATTTTTTTTGATGCAATAGGTCTTTTTGTGTTTTATTTTCTGACAAAGGTCAGTCGTTTCACATTTCCCGTGGACAAGCGGGTTCTCCTTGGGGTAACGATGGTCCCCACTGCACTGAACACCCGCTCTGATGCCACACTACTGGCCGAGCAGGACAGCTTCTCCACTGCATCTAATAAAAATATCAGTGGCACACTAAAAACTAAGTAAAACATCAAGGTATATAGGAATAATGGAAATGCATTACTGCTAAGGAAAATATGAAAAACCTGGGATTCTTAGTTTACAGTTTTTGATCAAGAATTGTTTAAGCTCACCTCCCAATAGCGTCAAGGGGATCCCAGTACAGGTGAGTCCCTAACACTAACATGTTACCTCACTAGGAGTCCATTCAGACTACAACATCTCAGGGAGTGATAGGAACCTGCTACTGAATTATCCTGCACTAGTTTAAAAGAGGTAGGCGGAGTGCAGCAAGCCAATGAGGCTGCCATTCCTCAAATAGACTTCAAAAATCAATTAGGCTGTGCACATCCATATATTTAAAAAAAACGTAAGTATAGGTGCACACTGAAAAGGCAATAGCATACATCTAATACAAATATCAGTGGCACACTAAAATCTAAGTAAAACCTCAAGGTATATAGGAATATTGGAAATGCATTACTGCTAAGGAAAATATGAAAAACCTGGGATTCTTAGTTTACAGTTTTTGATCAAGAATTGTTTAAGCTCACCTCCCAATAGCGTCAAGGGGATCCCAGTACAGGTGAGTCCCTAACACTAACATGTTACCTCACTAGGAGTCATTTCAGACTACAACATCTCAGGGAGTGATAGGAACCTGCTACTGAATTATCTTGCACTAGTTTAAAAGAGGTAGGCGGAGCTTCTCCACTGTAAACTTGGCAAGTTGCGGCCACACATCCTGTTGGGCTGCCCAGTAGTCCATCGGACCTTCTAACTGGGGTGGCAGAGTGCATCTGGACCGAAAGATGATGGCAAAGAGAAACAACTACCTTGTGCAGAAGTGGTGCAGCCTTGACTGGCTGCAATGGCATGCGTGCCACTGGGCGCTGCTGCTGCTGTTGCTGCGGCGGCTGGATGGACCACCACATCTGAGCCACGTTTATCCCAGGCCACCGGATGGTGACGCTGCATGTGTTGACGCAGGGCCGTGGTGCCAACGTTAGCTCCCTGTCCACGGTTCACTTTATGCCCACAGATACAACATATACCCATAATCGGCTCCTCCGGTGTCTTAGCAAAGACCTGCCACACCGCCAAGTAGCTGATTTTACCGCCAACGCTCCGCACTGAGTGACTACTACTGCCGCTGCCTCGCTGAGCCCCTGTGCCGCTAATTTCTTGGACCTGCGAAGCAGGTTTTCTACCCCGTGGCGCTTGGCGCCTGACCACAGACTTCTGCTACTCTGCTGACTCCCGGCCACAGAACCCACTTGCTGGCTGCGCCGCTGCCTGACGCGAAAGCTGACGCCCTCTTTTCCTGACGATGATGAAGCCCTTGCTTCACCCGGCTCCCAAGTGCGGTCGGCTACATCATCATCTATTTGTGTTTCATCGTCACTGCTGTCCTCATCACCGGTCTTGGTATGCAGAGGCTGACCCCTCACAACATGATCTCCCATGCCACTCTCCACATCTATGCTTTGCCACCTACTGCAAGAAGCAGGAGATATTGGCCCCATTTCTTCGCTGCCAAGTAGCTGCTGACTGCCCTCCTCAAATTGTTCATCCTCGATATATAGTGGTGCTGAGCCCAGACCACATAGTAGATCTCTGGCTGAGGGAACCAGATGGGACAGAGGCGGGTTGATGACAGGTGAGAGCCGCCGACCCGCTCCTGGGCCATGCCAACTATGGGCTCTGTCTGACGTTCCCACCGACTCTTGGCTGGGGTTGTCAGATGTCATTTGGGAGGAAGTGAATGACCTAGTCAACCAATCAAGAACCATTGGGTTGCTGAACAACACACGGCCGCTAGATGACACCGGCAATTCTGGCCTCACCGAGTGACCCCTGTTGCAATGTCCCCTTACTCTGCTGCGACCTGGGCCTGCTCCAGGAATGTTTGTGCCACTGCCACTCACAGGTGAAGAGCCTGCCACCTCTCTGTCTGACATACTCTTTGTTCTAAAATGTACAGACACTGTTTGATGAAGATATCCGTATATGATAAATACACACCCTGTTTTTGACTCCAAATTAACCCACTAACAAGCTTGGGTAACCCTTGGATATAAATTGCGCTCTACAAATGGGCAGGAAAAATTTACTTGTATGTGCCGTTTAAAAACACTGTGTATTTTACCGAATATAAAAGCACAAAGAGGCTTAATAAACCTTGGGATCTGAATTATGCTACAGGCAAAATTTCTTCTTTGGCGGTGAAAAACAACGTTTATTTTAATGAATACAACTGCAGAAAAATACTTAGTTAACTCTTGGATGTAAATTGCGCAAAAGAAATGTGTTGCCAACAATTACCAGCTTTGCAGCATGTTAAAACGGCATGTATTTTACGGAACACAACAACAGAAAAACTTGTAATTAACCTGCGGTTATGAATTATGCTACAGGCAAAATTTGTTTTTTGGCGGTGAAAAGGAACGTTTCTTTTACTAAGTACAACTGCAGAAAAATACTTAGTTAAGCCTTGGATGTAAATTGCTCAAAAGAAATGTGCTGTCAACAATTACCAGCTGTGACGTGGGAGTGGATCCGCTGGGCCAACGCAAGCGGTGATAGCTAAGCCATGCCAGGGAACGGAATCTAAGTAGCCCCCGGTTTTCACCAGAGCCCGCCGCAAAGCGGGATGGACGTGCTGCGGCGTGAGGCTACCAGGTCGTTACTCCTGACGGGACTTGCGTGCGAAGTCAGCCGGGGTCCGGAAACGTAATCCGGAGGCGTAGTCGGAGACAGGCAGAAGGTCAGGGCAGGCAGCAGAGGTTCGTGGTCAGAGGCAGGCAGACGGTCAGGGCAGGCGGCAAACAGGCAAGGTCAGGAAACGTAAGCAGGCGGACTGGTACACGGGTAATCAGGACGGAACAGCAATACTCTCTAGACACTAGGTAAGCACACCAACAGACTGGCAGGAAGTACTGGGGGCGGATACCTTAAATAGAACCAGCGCCCGATAATGACCAATTATCGGGACACTGGCCCTTTAAATTTAGAGAAGCCGGCGCGCGCGCGCCTTAAGCAGCGGCCACGCGCACGACGGCCGGGACAGGCAGGAGCGGCGTTCACCGGAGCGCGGCCGGGTAAGAGAGGCGGCGCCGAGGCCGAGCCAGCAGAGGGGGGGATGGTCGCCGGGGGGGCAGCGGAGCCCGCGACCCCCGTGACACCAGCTTTGCAGCGTGTTAAAACGGCGTGTATTTTACGGATAACAACAACAGAAAAACTTGTAATGAAAGGGGTTGTCTCGCTACAATGATTGGGTTTTAATTAAAAGATCTTTAAAAAACAAGCAGCTTTGCAATATATGTTCATTACAAATGTCCTACTGATTTTGAGTTATCCCTCGTAATAGGAGTGCATCACCTTCCCAAATAACTATAGCAGCCGCCCTGTTGATTTTTATCTCACTGGCTGTCAGTGCTAATGACTCATCAGCTTCTGAATACAGGTCAGAGCACAGAGCCCCTCACGCACAGTATGCTTCTGTAGGGAAGGGAGGGGGAGGGCTCTGGCTTCTGTGTGGATTAACCCTGTGTGTGTCTGCTCCCTCCTGCTCTCTACACAGATTGAGGAGAGTAGAGGTGAAGCTGATCTGTGATCAGTAGATGTGACAGCAGTGAAGTTTGTTACTATAATCATGATGTGTCTGTGGAGCTTTGACTATACTAATAGAACAGATCAGGGAGGCATGTGAACGGTTCATTTCCCTCCCTGCTCTGCTGTATTAGTGACACATCCTGATTATAGTAACACACTTCACAGCTGCCCTGTGCCTGTTCTGACGGGAGGACAGTGTTTGTGTTTGTTGTTGCTTGAGATGTCCTTGGAGATTTGTATGCTAAAAAGGGGGTATAGGAACACTTGCCCACCCCCCCCCCCCCCCCGCTCTGCTATTAGCATCCACAACTTCACAGACCTCTGGCTCCACACTCATAAATCAGCTCTCTCCCTGCTGTCTCCTGACTCTGGAGAGGAGCAGCAAGAGCTTGGCACAGCACAGTGCAGCTGATCCAGCAGTGAGCAGCAGATCTAGGCAGGCAAACACAGGGTTAACTCTGGCAGCAAACCCCCTCGCCTTCCCCCTGCTGTATAGAAGTTACTGCAGTCAGAGGAGGAGAGCTGTCTGTGTGCTGAGGAGAGGGGGAGGAGAAGAGGCAGACAAGAAGCACGCCCCTGAATTCAAAAATCCTATGCTGCCAGACATATTGAAGTAGGCTGAAAGCCTGTAGTGAGACAACTCCTTTAACCTTCGGATAGGAATTATGCTACAGGCAAAATTTCTTCTTTGGCGGTGAAAAACAACGTTTATTTTGATGAATACAACTGCAGAAAAATACTTAGTTAAACCTTGGATGTAAATTGCGCAAACGAAATATGCTGCCAACAATTACCAGCTTTGTAGCCTGTTAAAACGGCGTGTATTTTATGGAACACAACATCAGAAAAACTCGTAATTAACCTTCGGATATGAATTATACTACAGCCAAAATTTCTTCTTTGGCGGTGAAAAGAACGTTTCTTTTAGTGACCACAACAGCAGAACAATGCGTAATTAACCCCTGGATCTAAATTGCACAAAGTAAATGAGCAACCAAAAATTAAGTGGTATTTGGATTGTAAAACCGCTGTTTCTTTAACTGAATACAACAGGAACAGGCTTAGATAACCCTTGGATATTCAATGTGCTGAAGAACTGAGCAGATAGCATTAAAATGTATATGCAACTGCATTGGACGCACACTGGACTTTAGTTCCAATACCCCACAAAATCAGAATTAGAACGTAAGAGAAGCAGTCTCTAAACCAAGCTATGACACCCCCCACAAAATCGCTGTAAAAAAGTGAGTCCTTTAGTATGAGATATCATAAGCAGCAGCAGCGGCAGCACCTTCCCTACACAGCACAGTGAGAGGAGTGTGAGGAGCGAGCAAGGCGCCCGGACTTATATAGTGCAGTGACGTCACAGAATCCCGCCGGTCTCTGATTGGCTTCATCTCTTGCACATGTCATGTAGGCTATGCCTTCTTCTCCCAGACTTCTTTGCCCCATGTAACGCAATGTGCCGCAGCCATTTTATCAATCAAAAAACACGACTTCGTTCCCGCGAATCACCCCAAACTTCGACTTCGTTCAGAACCGAAGTTTTCCTGAAATTCTAAACGAATTCCACTTCGTTAGAATCAATTCGCCCATCTCTAGTCTCAGCGTTTGCCGAGTTTGGATTTACAGACTAACTTTTATTTTGTTTTTTTGGCATGTACGTGTGAACAACAGCAAATGTGAAGAAATGTTGAAAATAATTTTCTGTGTATCTTTGATGTTATGATCAATAGCAAAAAGGACAGATTTACCTGATGAAAATCGAACTAAAGACTACTGTAAACAATTTCCACTAGAAATGGGCAACATCAGTCACACTGACTTAAACTTTAAAACATTTTTTGCAATAAAAAGCATGCATAATGTATCTGATGCATCACAAAGTATAATTACATTTTTTGATATCTCAAAAGCAAAGGCTAGACAGGACAACTTTATTTCTTTAACTCCCTGTGCTATAAATATATGGCATTGTGATGGGGCAGTGAAATCAGTTGGGCGCTCACAATCTCACCAAACGACAAAAAACAGGATAAGAGAGAAATTAAATCCTGATCATACTGGCACCAAGGCAGACAGTGATAGACCTGGGGTTAACAGAGGGCTGTGTAAGATCTTGTTCAGATTGTTGCTTTTTAAATGAAAACACAAATACAAGCAGATATAGAAAAGAGCAAATTTTTTACTTCTACTGATGCAGTAAGCCTGTGTTCACACTTCCCTCAGAGGCATTGTTTGTTGCCTCTGTCGCTAGTTCCATCGGATTTAGTGCAGCATAACACAGCAGAACCTGAAGGACTTCAGTATAAGTCAATGAAGTCTATCAGTCACTGTTGGTGTTCACTATTTCATGAATACCGCACTGTTGTCATGGTTTTTATTACATTGGAAACTATGAGGTTACTGTAAGGGATCCGTCAGGGGCGCACGAACAGACACAGACAGCGTGAGGCCCTGACACTGATCCCAACCCCTGTCCCTGCCTTTTGGGGTGCCCGACTCCTTAATAGGTCGGCCCCAACCAGAAGACTGAACACTATACTGAATAGCGTGGAAACACAAGACACAGATAAACAATACAAACACAATAAGGGATGGTCAAGCAAGCCAAGTCGGTAACTATCGGGAACGCGGTACAAAGTCAGAAGCCAGAAGAATAAACGTGAAACAAGCAGAGTAAGATAACCAGGGAGGCACAGAATAAAGAGGGCGAGTTATAGGCAGAAACAAACCAATATAACAGGCAAGGAGAAGAGACAGAAGAACCCTTAAATACCTTCCAGGAGAACTAAGGACAAAGGCAATAGGAGGAAGAAACAGAAGACCAGATAGGAAGGTAGAGCTGTCAATCACCAGGAGCAAGGAGCCAAGTTAACCCGTGGAGTGCTGGACGACTCCTGGCCCTGGCGTCGGCTAGGAATCAATCAAGATAGCAGGGAAGAAAACCCAGTTCACACTAGTGAACACAAAAACCCCGGCTTACGTCGCAACGGCCATGCCGGCGACCAGAACTCAACGCTGGGGTTCTTTCTGGCATGATCATGACAGTTACAGTGAACACAGTTAGTGTTGAGCGATTTTTATCGCAAAGTTGAAAACGGCAAGGTTTTTTGGTGATCGAAAATTTTTTGTCTGCGATATTAAGGTAAAATCTGTGCATCATCTATTAAGATCCGCTTTATTTCGGGCGTTCCGAATTTTTGGGGGGCCCGCAAATCAGATTACAGAATAAGCAGGGTGAGTGTGGTGCGAGTCAGGGGCGGGTTTTGTTGGTTGCGATTGGCTGGAAAAAAAACCCTGACCTCGTTTTACATAGAACGCGTTTCCGTTCAGCCCGTGTCCTCAGCGTTCTTTGGAGTAGGAGTGGCTCTGCCCGTGGCCAAAAACTCAGCGAAAATTTTTCTATTTCTGCCAAGGGGAAACCTCTACTGTTAGCTGTATCCTTACAATTTAGTTAGAAATTTGGATTGGAAAGGGTTTTTTTGTAGTTTGGTAGGAATTTTAAAGGGCATCTACCCCGTTAAAAATCACGGGGGAGCGGGGGGGAGGGGGGCGCGGGCGAAACAGACAAGTCTTAAAAAATATGGTTTGGTTCACAAGATTGTGTAGACTTCCTGCAAAAGCTTTTTATTAAAAAGTTTGTATTTTAAATATTTTCCCGGATATTGGGCAGCCTGAAACTTTATTGGATCCATCATTTCTAGTAACTGCGGTCTCTGTGTTAGTGCAAAAATCCTTTTATTTATTTTACTATGTGGTGTTCATTTTCAATTTTACCATTCCCCCTTTGTTTATATCCCCTTGCATTAAAACTGAAAACGCAAATTTTTTGTCACCCAGGTGTTGAAGTGCAAAAATCCTTGTAATAGAAAAAAATAAAAGTCGTGTTTTTTACTTTGGGCCTACAGCTTTGTTATTTACGCAGCTTGCCGTAAATTTTTAAAAAAGAATTTTATAGCCCCAGGTGAAATGAAAAGGGGCAAAAAATACCGTGTGTTTTACAAAAAATAATCGGTTTTTTCTTTT
>JAODAL010045591.1:0-31787 GCA_025379985.1 Phyllomedusa bahiana
TGGAGGGGCGGGAGCCAACACTGAGCTCCCTTGCAGATGAGGGGCTTTTTCCAGTGATGTAGGCTGCGCTGGTTAGGCAGGACCAGGTTGCCACAGGCAGGAGGTGTTTACTGTAGAGCCGGCGCTCCGACTGCGTGCGGCCTCAGCACTGCTGGGGATGACTCACCCCCGCTGTGTAGGCTTGCAGGAGCGCGTCATCATCCCGGACCACAGAGGGAAAAAGGAGGTCGGGGGCATAGATTCTCCGCTTCCACACGGGAAAGGGTTTCTGGTGGTGGTGATGATCCCCCGCCCCTGGGGGAAAAGGGGGGGAGGATTGACCCCCCTCCTCACATGCCGCCCCGGGAAATAGGAGGGGGATAGCCGCGGTGTCGGCCATCTTGGGCCTGCGGAACCCCGGGGGGCCGCAGTGAGGGGGTTTGGGTTTTAACACGAAAAAAACCCCCAATCTTTTCTTTTTAGACCCGGACTTGGGAGCTCCTGGGCTTCTGTTTTTTTGGCAGTTTTTTTGCCCTTTTTCAGCTAGAAAGAGTGGAAAGCGGGAGGGGAAGGAGCCACAGTGTACTTCCTCACACGGCCCTTTCCAACCACGCCCCCTCTCCAAATTTTTTTTCCACCTCACTTTTGGTAAGGGCAGGGGTTTAAATCCACGGTGCCATTTTAGCCGGCAAAAAAAATTTCCTCTTTCGCCATTATTGCCACCCGCGGCCTTAGAATTTTTGCCATTTTTAGGCAAAACCAGCCTGATCCCGCCGACCCAGTTTTTCCCCCGAAAAACCCAAGCTTGACCCTTCAAATTTTTTTCCAGCCCACTTCCGGGAAGGTCGGGGTTAACTCCCCGGCCCATTTAGCCAGCAAAAAAAATTATTTTTCGCCGAATCGCCACCCCGGGGTTAGAATTTTTGCCATTTTTAGGCAAAACCAGCCTGATCCCGCCGACTCCATTCCCAAGAAACCAAGGCTGGACCCTCCAAATTTTTTGCTCAGCCTCACTTCTGGTAAGGTCAGGTTTTAAATCCACCGCCCTTTTACTGGGGGTAAAAAAATTCGTTTTTCGCCGGAGTCACCACCCGCGGCCTTAGAATTTTTGTCATTTTTAGTCGAAACCAGCCCGATCCTGCCGACCCCGTTTCCCAAGAAATCAAGGCTTGACCCTCCAAATTTTTTGCTCAGCCTCACTTCCGGCAAGGCGGGTTAACACCAGGCCCATTTTAGTCGGCAAAAAAATTTTTATTTTCCACAAATCGCCACCCGAGGGGTTTGAATTTTTGCCCTTTTAGGCAAACCCCGACCCGCCGACCCCTTTCCCAAAAAGCCCAAAGGGTTGACCCCCCCAAAAATTTTTTGCTCAGCCCCACTTCCGGGAAGGGCCATAGACAATTAAAAGAAAAAGTTCCGCACACCTAGGTTTTATGGGGAGTGGGGCAATCGTGGGAAAAGACGATCCCCTAGTATTATAAAAGAGAACCACTGCACACCAAAGGGAATTTTTATGCACTTTATCAAAAATGTATTTTAAACAATAGTGAAGACAGGATCAAAAAATCAAAGGGAATTTTTTTTGTATACACTCAATAAATCTATCGTTTACACTTATGACCATGGAAAGATCAGTGAAATCAGATGTTGGATTATACGACATTTCGGCGTGCAAGTACATCTGTAAGGTAAGGATACATGGTAAATGACTTTGTTCTAATGAGTATACATATAAGAAATAGGAAGGAAGGAAATATAGTAGAGAAGAAAAGGGGGGTGAAATATAGGAATACAAGGTAATCAAGGATACAGAGATATGATAAAGAAAACAGAGGGGAGAGAATAAAGGGGAGAAAAGAAAAAGAGGAAAAGAAAAAAAAGGGGAGAGAAAGAAAAGGTGAGAAAAAGGGAAAATATATACAGGAATCAGGAGTAAGTGGATGATCTTACCTAGAGGAGTAATATAAGGTATGTATAGAAAGCCAAAAGGGCATGGAATATGCAGAGGTCACAAGTGAGCTGCTGAAAAGAAATAGAGCAAGTGAGTAACTATATACAGGAGATGTATATAAGAAACCTACTGGAGTATGCTTACCAATGATTGTAGTTTAAGTATATACACGTAATGGGAAAAATCCCCGTGGGAATGATGCGCTGGTAGAAAAAGACAAAGGGCGACATGTATGATTGGGAGTTGCGCCTGTTTTCTGGCGACAACTGTGCCTCACCGATCCGAATCCCCTGTCGAACGCAGTGATGCGATGTTAGGCGCAACCTTCGCCACTTTCGACTGCGCCTAACATGAAGGGGCGTGTAATGGGCGCGGTGTGGGCGTTCTGAAGCGGGACGCTGCGCATTCGAATACTCCGACGCATGCATGATCGCGGCTCGGCAAAGTGCAGCGCATTGCAGCGCTCGCCAGCTCTGAAAGGCAGACCTATTTTTAGTTGGTCTAAATGAGCCGGAGAAGGCGAAGTGAAGCGAGAACGGAACATGAGAGGAAACATATAGAAGATCGCAAAAGAAATCCATCTCAGCGCTCAGCTCCGTGCGGCATGGAGTATGATTCCCAAAAAAAAGTTTTTATTAGGTGTAAAACATTATCTGAAAAAGAGCTCAAACCTTCTAAAAAAAAAAACATAAAAAAAATTACTTTCCAAAAATCTAGAACAGCACTACATCAGAAATTAGGATCTTGGAAATTGCTGGGAAATACAGTACTTCAAATTCTGTAAGCGCTTCTCTTTGATCGGCAGAAACAGCCAATCAGAATAGGAGTGACAGTGAACCATTATAACCTATGGAGAAGTATTGACCAATCAAATTCAAAGGCGTGACAGTTAAAACTACAGTAAAAATGCACAAAAGAGCTGATAGGTTGAGCTAGCGGGGCTGGCTATCCCGGCCAATCAGAGCCGAGCTACTTTCCCCCATTGTATTTTTTTGGGAAACAGATCGGGTACTGAAATCTCAGCGCCGGAGGCATAGAGTATTAGTAAATAAATCGTTTTTATTAAGTGTAAAACATTATCTGAAAAAGAGCTAAAACCTTCTATAAACATACAGAAATAAAATCCCTAACAACGCGTTTGTCGCCGAGACCAGCGCAACATCAGGTATTGGGATATAGAGAATTGCCAGGAAATACAGTAATTCAAATTCTGTAAGAGCTTCTCATTGGCCCGGCAGAAACCAACCAATCAATAGGAGCGACAGTGAGCCATTATAACCTATGGAGAAGTATTGACCAATCACATGAAAAGGCGGGACAGTTCAAAATACAGTAAAAAAGGCAGAAAAGAGCTGATTGGTTGAGCCCAGGCGGCAGATATGAATCCATCAATCATATGTAGTGCGTCTATTTTGAGTGGAGAAAGAAGGGCGCGATAGAAAGGCGCCCTAAAAGTTCTTACTGTGTATGTGATATATTCTAGTACTTTGATTGGTTGGGGGGAAGAGGGGCTCGTCCAGCTTAGCCAATCAGCGGGTGAGCTACCTTCTCATAGAGTTCTCACGAAGTTGTACCGATGTGTATATAAAATTAACAATAATATGGGTGTAACGAAAATAAAGAAATAAAATGAATTCAATGAATTCATTTTTATTTCTTTATTTTCGTTAACTCCCATATTAATTGTTCATTTTATATACACATCGGTACAACTTAAGATGTTATCATTTGATTTCGGCATGTTACAGTTTTATTATAGATTGCATTACAAAACCCATAAGAGCGTCGCTCGCTCTCCCGTTGGCCCAAATAACCGCGCCTCTTTTAACTTAGCCAATCACAAACAGAGCTCGCTCTGCATTTCTTTTCCCCTTAGAACTCTATGAGATAGTAGCTCAGCCACTGATTGGCTAAGCTGGACGAGCACCTCTTCCCCCCAACCAATCACAGTACTAGAATATTTCCCATAGACAGTAATAACTTTTAGGACGCCCTTCTATCGCGCCCTTCTTTCTCCACTCAAAATAGAAACACTACATATGATTGGTGGATTCATATCTGCCGCCTGGTGTCAACCAATCAGCTCTTTTCTGCCTTTTTACTGTATTTATTTACTAATACTCCATGTCTCACGGTGCTGAGATTTCAGTGCCCCAATTTGTCCATAGACTACAATGGGAGAAAGAAGCTCGCGCTGTGATTGGCCAGGATTGCCAAGCCCCTGCTAGCTCAACCAATCAGCTCTTTTCGGCATTTTTACTGTATTTTGAACTGTCCCGCCTTTGAATTTGATTGGTCAATACTTCTCCATAGGTTTTAATGGGTCACTGTCGCTGCTATTCTGATTGGTTGGTTTCTGCCGACCAATGAGAAGAGCTTACAGAATTTGAATTACTGTATTTCCCGGCAATTTCCAATATCCAAATTCCTGATGTTGCGTGTTCTACATTTTTGGAAAGTGATTTTATTTATGTATTTTTTAGTGGTTTAAGCTCGTTTTCAGGTGATTGAGCATGTACCCGCACCGCGACACGGAGGTAACCGTATAGCGACACTACTTATGAGGGAAAGATTTTGGATTCATACCCTAGGTACCCTAGAACCTGGTGGTCTAAATAGAGAATATGATATACGAACCTAATCTGTAGGTAATTTCCTTGAATATATGTTTAATTTTCTTGGTGTATGAACAAAATAATATATTTGTTATCAAGTTTACAATTGTGTCATTTATGTATGTAATCCTCTTTATTACCTTATTATTACTCATATGTTTTATTTACTTCTTTACCCTAAGTATTGATATTTCACCATATCATATTTTCCTCTTTTCAGAGAAAATTAATATTATCCAACCAGTGGTAATTTTCACATCAATTATTTCTATATTTTTATCAAATCTCTCCTGCTTTCTCCATTTCTTCTGATCTTTCTTATGTAACCTATCTCTCTTGCCTAAAACCTTTGTTTTCCCCCAGCTCGCTATCTTTTTCTTCATTTTTCTTCTTTTGTCCCCGCCCATATTTTAAGAAACCTCTAGGTATCCTAGGGCTGGCCGGCGCTGGAGTGCGGCGCATGCGCAGAAGCCTTTGCCCATACTGCCCTGTCTCTCCCCCCAAAACCCTTCCATTCTCACAGTGCAGCCGAGGGTTGCCACGCATACGCAGTGTGCTATTTAATGGCCGTGTCACGGGGCTCCCCACCGGGCCTCATCACTTCTCCCCGGGCCCCCGGTCTCATCCTACCCAACCCCCCAAAAGGGGAAAAATTTATTTTCCTTTCAGGCGCTTCTTGTTACTATGTATGTGGTCTTTTGGGGAAAACTTTTTATTCCCCCAAACCTTTTTGTCTTTTTTTTCCCAAAGCGCATTTTCCCAACGGGATTTTATAAAAGAGTTTTAAACTTTTATTGTATATACCTTAAAACTACTATCTTTGGTAACATACCCCCAGTGGGTTTCTTATATAAAATCCCCCTGAAATAATTTTACCACTTGCTGAAATTTCTTTTCCGCAACTCACTTGTGACCTCTGCATATTCCATGCCCTTTGGCTTTCTGTAACATACCTTATACTACTCCTTTAGGTAAGATCATCCATTTTAACTCCTGTTTTCCTGTATATATTTTTCCCTTTTTCCTCACCTTTTCTTTCCCCCCCTTTTTTTCCCTTTTTCCCTCTTTTTTTTTTTTCTCCCCTTTTTTTCTCTCCCCTCGGGTTTTTCTTTATAATTCTCTGATCCTTTGATTACCTTTTATTCCTATATTTACCCCCCCCCTTTTATCTCTTTTACTATTTTTCCTTCCTTCCTTATTTCTTATTTTAATATTCTTTAAGAACAAAGGGCATTTCCCCATGTACCCTTCCCTTACAGATGAACTTGCACGCCAAATTGTCTTTAAATACGACATCTTTTTTTTCATTGATCTTTCCATGGTAAAAAGGGGTAAAAGAAAACATTTATTGAGTGTAAAAAAAAAATTTTCCCTTTTGATTTTTTAAACCTGTCTTCACAAAATTGCCCTTGAATACATTTTGATAAAGTGCAAAAAAAAATTTCCCCTTTGGTGTGCATTTTTTCTCAAACTATAACAATAACCGTAAAAAAACCAAAAATGTCAGACCAAGTTTGGGGCTAAATTCCAACGAAAAGGGCCCTTTACCTATCGTTTGAGCGTTTGCTTTTGGCTATCGAGATCGTCGATAGTCTTTATGGGGCCCCACCATCGAAAAAGGTTTTTTTCATAGGAGCATCGTTTTAACGCGATGACCATTAAAGTCAAATGAGAAAAGCAACAACCCCTTCATTATTACCCCCAAAAAAAAAGGCGGGAAGAATTTTAAATTTAAAACATCCACAACCCCAAATGATACTTTGCAACATCTTAGGCAACACATTTTGGGTTAAATAAAAGTCCCAAAAAAAAAAAGTCACAGACCATTTACTACCCCTGTCTTGTACCACACCCTGACCCTTAAACCTGCTTTCACCCAAAAATTAAAAAAGGGGCCCCAAAGGGCAGTAATTTGAACCATAAATTTACTTGAACGGACATTGAAATCCCGTCCGGGAAACGCAGTTGGGGCCCCAAACCTGCATGACCCCCACTTTAAAAAAGTCCCAAAGAAAAAGGAGTCTCTCAACCCCCCTTTTTATTTTCACGGACATTGACTAAACCTCCCCCGGGCCACAGCATGAGGCCAAACCTGCATGACCCCCACTTTTAAAAAAGGGGCCGGGAAAAAGAGTCTTTAAACCCCCCATTTTTTTTTTCACTGGACATTGAATAAACCTTTTCCTGGGCCACAGCATGCCCCCCCCAAACCTGAAAGGACCCCCACATTTAAAAAGTGGCCGGAAAAAAGGAGCCCTTTCAACCCCCTTTTTAAAGTTTCACTGGACATTGCCCAAATCCCTTCCTGGGCCCACACATGCCCCCCCAAACCTTTGCATCCCCCAAAATTAAAAAGTCCCGGGGAAAAAAGGAGTCTTTTAAACCCCCAAATTTATTTTCACGGGAACTTGACTATCCCCTGCCCCGGGCCACAGCATAAACCCCCAAACCCCCCAAAAACCCCCACATTTAAAAATTTCCCGGAAAAGGGTTTTTCCCAACCCCCATTTTATTTTCACGGGAAACATTGACAAATCCCGTCCCGGGGGCCACAGAAATGACCCCAAACCCCCATGCCCCCCCCACATTTAAAAAGTCCGGGAAAAAAAGGACCCTTTAAACCCAAAACCATTTTAGTTTCATTTGGACTTGCCCTATACCTGCCCGGGGGCCACAGAAAGGGAACCCCCAAACCCGCATGACCCCCCCCCTTTTAAAAAAGTCCCGGGAAAAAAGGGTTTTCTTTCAACCACCTTTTTTATTTTGGAACGGAAAATTAAACTACCCCCTGTCCGGGCCAAACAGCATGACCCCCCAAACCGCTTTCCCCCACATTTAAAAAGGGGCCGGGAAAAAGGAGCCCTTTCAACCCCAAAATTTTATTTTTCACGGGACTTTGGACAATACCTGCCCGGGGCCACAGCAAGCCCCAAAACCTTTGCATACCCCCACTTTTAAAAAAGGGCCCCGGAAAAAAGGGAAAGCCCTTTTAACCACCATTTTATTTCACGGGACATTGACAAATACCTGCCCCGGGGCCACAGCAGGGACCCCCAAAACCCTGCATCCCCCACATTTAAAAAGGCCGGAAAAAGGATTCTTTTCAACCACCTTTTTAGTTTCCTGGCCATTGACTAAAACCGGGCCCCGGGGTTTCAACTGCATGACCCCAAACCCTTTCATGACCCCCATTTTTAAAAAAGGGTTCCCGGGAAAAAGGAGTCTTTAAACCACCTTTTTTATTTGAACTGGACAGGGGGACTATCCCTTTGTCCGGGGCCACAGCATACCCGGGGGCCGGAATTTTACAGTGGGTGGGGTTGAAACCCCGGGCTGGCTTTCCGCCCTCTATTAACACCGGGTTTAAAATGCCCTGATGACGCAGCAACAAAAAACTGTCGGCTGAAGAGATGGGGAAGGGGAAGTGTGAAACCCCCAGCCTTCCTCTTAAAACCAGTCAATCCCTGGGTAGCGCTTGCCCCTCCGTTGAGTGTGGACCAATTGAGTTTCACTTGGAAATACTGGGGGTTTAAAAACGCCCTGTTACACCCCGGGGCCCTTTATCTCGGGATTCTTTTTTTTCATTTTACTCAATGGCAGGGGGAAATGGTCTCTGTGACTTTTTTCTCTGCCGTGGCCCCCTTTCTCCCTTGTCCTCTGGGAAAAACCTACATCTGGTCCCAAATTTTCCCCGTTTTCCCCCCCCTTTTACAAAATTTAGAAAATTTTTTAACAGCAAATTTTTTACATGCAAGTTTTTTATACTTTTTAAATTTTAGAAAAAAACTTTTTTTTTTTTTAAAAAACGGAAAGGAAACCCACCAAATCTTTGGTTTTTCTTTTTTTTCATTGTTTAAAAGGGGTTTTCCCCAAACAGGGATTGATAGCTAGGGAAAAAATCTTGGGAAAAAAAAATCCCCTTTTTCAATATGTGTTTCCCTTTTAAAAGTGTCCAACCCCATTCCTGTTTTTCTGACAGCACCATTCCCCCCCCCCCCTTGGGCCACTCTTGCCCAAATTTTTAAGAAAACCCAAATTTTCTGTTTGAAACAACATTTTTTAGAATAAACCTGTATATAGGTGCAAATTTACAGCAAAATGCCCCCAAAAAAATTTAAAGCATGACCCCCTTTAGGGGCCCCTTTTGGTTTAATTTTTGAAAGAACAAAATGTTCCTGTTAAAACAAAATTTTTTTGAAAAAACCGTATTTTAGCTGCATGTCACAGCAAAATGCCCCCAAAAATTCAAAGCATGACCCTTTTTGGGCCCCTTTTTGGGCAAAATTTTTTGGGAAAAACAAATTTTCCCGTTAAAAAACAACAATTTTTTTGAATAGGACCGGGAGTATAAAACTGGGATGGGCACAGCAAAAAAGCCCCCAAAAATTCAAAGGGAAAGACCCTTGAGCCACTTTTGGGCCAAATTGGGTTAAAAAACAAAGGGCTTTTTAGAAACCCAAAATTTTTTTATAATAAAAGGGCATGTAGTATTCTGCATTTCAAAGCACAGTCCCCAAAAAAATTTTAAAAATGACTTCTCCCCCACTGTTAAAAAAAAGTGAGGGGAAAAGCCACTTAGAAAAGGCCCCCCTTTTTGTTACAAAGGGCCATATTATTGCTGTATTACAGCTACAGACCCCCAAAAAAAATTTTAAATATTAACCCCCTTTTCAGCCACTATTTAAAAAATTGGGAGGAAAATGCCCCTTAAAAAAGGGCCCCATTTCCGTTCCAAAAAGGACCCTAATTATAAATAGTGATCCACACAACAAAGACCCCAAAAAATTTTAAAAATTTCCCCCTTTTCAGCCATAATTAAAAATTGTGAGGGGAAATTTCCACTTAAAAATTTACAAATTTCTTTTTCCAAAAAAAACCCTGGGTTATTGCTGAATCTCACACAACATGACCCCCAAACCATTGACAATGCAAAACTTCTTAAAGGTAAATGAGTAAAAAGGAATACGGGGGTTGTCATGAAACCTTGCTTCTTTTTCATCTTCCCCAACCAAAAAACCCCAAAAAGAAATGTTTGGGGGAAAAGGGAAAAAAATTGCAAATAGAGAATGATCATTTTTAAAAAAAAATTTTTTAAGAGGCCATTCTGTTTGAAAAAAAAATGGGGAAGTAGACTGGGAACTTTCGGTGACCTCGGGAATTGGGGGCCACAACAACATCAAAAAGATCCATGCCTTTATTCATCCCCTTTAAGAAAGTCAAACGAATTTCCCCATTTTCTGTGGAAAAAACCCCGGGTGCGTTTTTTCTGTAATAAATCCTTCCCCGCTGTGCTGAAGGTCCGCTCAGATATGACGCTGGCTCTGGGGAGGACAACCCCTATGGGGTGACGACCAGCTCGGGGCCCCGTTATTTTTTGGGTACCCAGAAAATCTATTTTTGGGCCGGAACCCATGCAAAAAAATCGGTGTTTTAGACGAGATAGTCGTGCACCAAAGATCTTTAACTTTAACCCCTGTGTGTTTTGGGTTGTGCCCTGCATTTCATGCTTTGGGGAGGTGGTAAACAAAGATTGCCAAGGGCACCCATTACTTTTCCAAACCTTGCCTGTTGCTGCCGCTACGCCTAATGGCACTCTACGCTGTCCGTCGCGATGGGTTTTTCCCCCGGACATTTGGGGAACGTGAAGCAGAAAGCAAAAGATGTCCCCCTTTTATCAATCAACAAAAGGGCCCATTTCCCGCTTTTTTCTCTCAATTTTGGGTGGGGGGAAAGGGGAATGCTGATTTGTTTTGTACCGGGGGCCCGGAGGGGTGGCCACCCAGGGAACGTTGTTCATTTTTGAAAGGCCTTAATGCGAGGATTTAGGGTTTTTAGGGAAAAGGACATTTCCAAACACCAAAGTGGGGAATGGAGCCCTTTAAATTCCCCCAAACCTCTTTGGCGAGGGGAAATACAAACTGATCTTTCCCCACCCTTTCCCCTCCCCCTCAAATTCGCCGCCCAAACCCTTTCCCCAAGGGAGGGACCCGGGAACCTTTGTTTTCTAGAAAACCCCCTCCTCCCCCTCCCCCCGCCCGCCCTCCGCACAGCTTCAACACCAACCCTGAAATTGCCTGAGATGATGCACCCTGAGGGGGCTGATCGCCCACCCCTTTCACTACTCTGGACCCCCAACCACTGCCCAAAGAAGACCGATGGGAAATTGGGGAAACTGTCGGGGCCCTTTTGGGGTTTGACGGGGGGAAAAGGCTTTCCCTGTCCGCATCTGTGTCCGTCCCTCCCCCGTCCCCTGGCGGGACCTTTGTTTCAGAGTGGCCAAACCCTCGTTCCCGAACTAAGATCACCACAAAGCCCCATGCTGACAAGGGCATTGTCCGCACTGAAAAAATTTTTGGGGGCTTCTTCAAAACTGGCAAGGATGGTGCAGAGATTTTTTTCACCCCGCCTCCACCTCGTGGTTTAACACCCCGAGGTCCCTTTCCCCAGCTTGTCCGGGGCCCCATGTTTCACTTCGTACTGCGTAATGGCATTCCTGCAGCCACAATCGCGGAGCAAATTTTTTGGGGGGGAATTCCAGGTGTTGCCACGGGGCAACAATGAGGGGCGGTTTTACGGGGAGGGCCGAGGGACCCGACGCTGCAAAAGCAGCCAGCGGGGCGAACCAAGGGGGCGGGAAAGGGCGGGAAGGGGCGAACTCAGACCCTGAGCCTTCTTCGCAGGCAGTCCCAAAACCCCGGGACTCTTTAGAAATTTTTGGACACAAGTTCAGGGCAAGTGCCCGGGAAGGGATGTGCTCCCCCCGGGGCCCACCGGCTTAAGGGGGGCCAGCAGAATTTTGCCCTTTTCGCAAAACCCCCCTTGCCTGGCACAAGGTTTTTTGTCACCCCGCCCCGCGCTTTGTTCCTGGGGTTTCTTTGAGCCGTCCCCCAAACCCCCTACCTGTTTTGTGGGCGGTTTTTCCCAAGGGAGATTAATTTCAAACGGCCTGGGGTCTCTGGGACGTGGTGCCACCAAGGACCTTGGGGGAAAGAAACCCTGCACCATCCCTGGCGGTTTTTTTAAGAGCGTGGGGCCGAGCCTGAGAGCCCCCCCTCACCCCCAGAACATCCCCCCACTCACCCAGTGAGCTTCCAGGAAATAGCGGCATTGGGCCGGGCTTACTAGGGCCATGTGTCGGTGGGGAGATGGACTTTTTTTTCCCACCCCAAAGCAGACAACCCTTTAAAAATTTTTTGATTACAAAAGTTGGGGTGGCCCAGGGCAAAAGGGCGGCTTTTTTTGGGAAAGAAAAAGCCTGCTTCCGCATCTGGTATTGGGGGCCCGGGGAGGGGGCCCTGACGGGCGGGAACCCCTCTGTGCCCCCAGACAAAGGGCAAAAAATTCCCCAAGGCCAAAAGCCTGGCAATGGGCCGACATTCAGGCTTTTGGGTTTGGGAAAAATTTTGGGGGAAAATTTTTCTTCTGCTCCCAAACCTGGAAAAAACAAAGGCTGGGTGCTAGAAATGGGGCCCCTGTAAAGGCGTGCAGGTCGTAAACCCGGCGGAAGGAGAAGGGGGTAGGATGGGCTCTGGTGGTGCCTTGGGGGTACCCTCCTGGGCGACGGTTGGGGGCTTGGGGAAACGGGGGGCTGATCCCTGACATGACCCTGAAACATGGGCGCGGGGGAACCCCTTTTTTGGGGGTAGGAGGAGGGAGGAGGGAGAGACAAAGGTGTTGGGCAGTGGTTGGGGGCCCGCGTCGGTCCCGGCCTTTTTTGGGAAAGTGTTTTCCCTCCATTTCAAATCATGCATTCGCTGCATGTGACTAGACATGTTTTGGGGGTGGTTTAACCACTTAAGGTTTCCCTTCCCACTTCTTATGCGTTTTAGGGAAAAGGGGGCATATGACATCGGCCCGGTGAAAACGAGGCCTGGGTCAAAAAGGCCCAGGCTTGAGAGGGGCCGGACCCTTTTTACGGGATAAGCGAGGGCGGGTTTGCGGGTGACCGTGGGTGGCGGAATCATATCAGCGGGGCTTCCCGCGACCGTGCCCTCCTCCCTTTTTGTGGCGGGACCCGTATTGACCCCTACCCCCATCGTCTCCTCCTCTTTCCCCTGATGAAGCGCTCGCAAGCAAATTTTTTGCGGGGAAAAAACCAAAAGGGTGGATTCCGCCCCAAAGTCGCACATCATCATCATCAACACAGGTACTTTGGTCGTCCTGACTTTCTGCATCCAAAGGGGTTGGGGGCCCACAAACAAGGGGGACTTTCCCAAAGGGGTTGCCCCACCCCCGGGATTTTTCCGATTGAAACCGGGTTTCCTTTACCTCCCCTTATGGATCGTAACTGGGCGTCAGAGCAGAGAAAATCATCCTTTTTGGGCCCCTTTATCTTTTAAAAAATTTTTTTCTGAAAACCCCCAAACCCCATTTTGTCATCAAAAGGTCTTCAAAAATGGGTTATCCAAAATTGGGTACCAACCCAGTTTCATTTGGGCTGGGTTCAGGGTTTGGGCGGATCTGGGTGTTTCTGAATACACATTTGTGGGCCCTTTACTGCGAGGGCGAAAGGGGGAAGACTGCAGATTCAGGTTGGGATTTAAACCCCTTAAAAGGGCAAAATTGGTGCCCATGTTCCCTTACTTATATTCACCGGGCCCCTGACCCAGCCCCTGAAGGCCCCGACGGTTTCCCCCCAACTGAAGATCCCGGCATCGTGTTTTCGCCAGGGACTGGGAAAAAGCACCTCTCTCTACCTCTACCATCCATGTGCCTTTCCCCCCTCTTTGTTTGGGTTCCCCCACCTGCCCTTTTTCCCCCAATTCAGAAATTTTTAAAAAGGGATGGAATATTTTTGGGGAAAACCCTTATTAAAAGACGGCAAAACAAAAGCTATTCCCCAAAAACCCCCCTAAAACCCAAAAAAAAATTTCTTTGGGTTCAAATTTAACTTTCAAGATGCCCCTATCAAAAAAATCGGACTGGGGGAAAAATGCAAAAAACACTATCTGTTATGTTTTCGAAATAATACACGGTTTTTTTTTGCCCCTTTTTCAATTCACCTGTGGTGAATATAAAAATTGCTTTTTTTAAATTTCGTAGATGCGGGCGTCAATAAACCCATGCGGGTTGCGAAAAATCAAAAAACCCTTAACGGGAAATGTTATTGATTTTAAAAAACGGTATTTTTTGCCCCTTTTCAATCACCTGTGGTGAATATAGAATTGCTTTTTTTAAAAGTTTTAAACGTAATGGCGTCAATGAACGTGCGGGGTGCGAAAAAGTCAAAAACCCACTTAACGTTATGTTTTGATATAATAAAACTGTTTTTTTTTGCCCCTTTAAATTTCACCTGTGGTGAATATAAAATTTTTGCTGTTTTAAGATTTTTTTTAGATGCTGCGTCAATAACAGTGCTGGGTTCGCAAAAGTAAAAAAACACGTAACTGTTATTTATTCATATAAAAAACCGTATTTTTTTCCCAACCTTTAAATTTTCCCTGTGGTGAATATAAAATTTGCTGTTTTAAGTTTACGTGGGATGCGGGCATCAATGAAATTCTGGGGCCAAAAGTAAAAAAACACTAACGGGTTAATTTTTTTGATATAAAAAAACCGGTATTTTTTGCACCTTTCCAATTCCCCTTTGGGGTAAAAATATAAAATTGCTTTTTTAAAATTTTTTACTAAAGCGCTCAAGGAACGGGGTTTGGGTCCCAAAAAAGTCAAAAAACACGTAACTGTGATGTAAATCTACGTAAAATCTTAAAACAGAAATTCTATTAAACCACAGGAAAATTGAAAGGTGCAAAAAAATCGTTTATTAACCAAAACAAACTTTTACTGTTTTTACTTTTGCAAACACGATTTTCATTGACGCAGCATCACGTAAATCTTAAAACACATTCTATATTCCCCAGGAAAATTGAAAGGGGTGCAAAAAATACCGTGTTTTATACAAAAAACATAACAGATACAGACAAACAGACCCTTTTCCCCGTACTTTTTAATCGGGGGTCAGACGGGTTTTTAATGTCATACTGCGGCCAGGACAGGTATATCAAGCCCAGAAAAACAAAAGGTGGTTGAAAGACCCTTTTTTTGCGGGCATTTTTTAAAATCGGGGGGCAAGCAGGTTGGGCCATCTGCGTTCCGGACAGGGATATTCAAATGTTTCATTTTCAAGTAACTTTACGTTCAAATCATACTCCCTTTTCGGGCACTTTTTAATTTGGGGTGATTGCGGGTTTAGGGCGGGCGTGGTACAAGACAGGATAGTAAAATGGTCTGTGACTTTTTTTCTGTGACTTTTAAACCCTAAGTTTGTTGCCTAAATGTACACTTATCCTTTTGACTTTTTGGGGTGTTAAATTTCAGCTTCCCCAAACCTTTTTTGGTGAATAATAAGGTGTTTTTTTTGCCTCCCACAGACTTTAAGGGTCATCGCTAAAAATCGACGCCACTATCAAAAAAACCTTATCGATAGGGGGCCGACTATCGACTACGATCATCTCGATACCAAACGCACTACCCAAACACTAGTCAAACAAAAAAAGAACAGTATCCCGCCAAAGGGGCCCCCAGGACCCTTACGAGGTCAAACCCCTTTCCTTTTATGGGGGGCTCCCTTTTTCCCCCCCCTCCCCCCCACCTAGCTAAGCCCCCCAGAAACCCCTCTACCTACCACTTATACACAAACCAAAAACACTTATATACAAATATATACACTATACAAAATACATAACACTTATATACAAAAATATACATACAAACAAAAAATTTTAAAATACAAAAAACAATAACCACAAACCAACCTAACCGATACATCTTAAAGAGTACACGCCACACACCAGCACCAGACATGCCGCCCCCAGCAGCGCCTCCCACCCCCCCCCTAGGCACGGCTGCCCCACCCAGCCCCGACAGCCTGCAGCAAGCTGCCAGGCTCGAGCGACAAACACCCCAGAACCCCCGCACCCACGGGGAAAACACACCAGAACGACACGGCCCCCCCCAGCCCACACCCAACCAAAGGGCAGCACAACCATGCAACGTGCCTCCTCAAAGAACCAACTTTAAAAAAACAATTAGGCATCAAAGGGGCCAGGTTTTTCGCCCGTAAGCTCCTTCCCCTGATTGGGGCCAAAAAGCAAAACAAAAGGCTAAGGTGTCATGCCCCCCCCACCACCAGGATGGCAGGTATCCCGACTAAGGAACCTTAAAGGAGAAGCCGATCCAAAGGAAGGCAGCCCTCTCAGGGCCCAGTCTTTCAACCTCCAAAGATGTTATTTTCACCAGGTCACCCGTGATGTTTCTAAGCACCTCACCCTCGGGAAGGATTTTCTGTTGGATGACACTAAGCACCGTGCATTCCACGTGTGGTACTTAACAACCTGAGCCACTATAAAAAGTGAGACGCGGTCCCGACCAGCCAAGTTCTTGAATGCCCCATAGGCACACTCTGGATAGGAGAGGTTGGCTAGATTTTTCCAGCCGGTGGAGGCCCCAACCAACTTGTACACCCGTACGTTAAAGGGACACTGAAGTAAGAAATGGTCCATACTTTCCAGTACAGAACCGCACTCCTGCCGTGGACAACCCCTTTCCTCAGAGTTTCTCCACTTCAAGTTGTTCCTCACATACAACCTCCCATGGAAGCAGCGCCAGGCCAAGTCCCAAAACTTGCTATTGAGAAGATTGAGGCCCACCTGAAGATCCAAATCTGGGCAATCCCTGAGGGCTAGGGGCTTCTGGAAATAGGTCAACAGCACCCTATTGTCAAGGAGCCTCCTCGACAGAGACCTGATCTCCCACATTCCCAGACCCCACCGGCGCAGAGCCTTCAGAGCCAGTGCGACGTAAGCCGGGAGATGTCCGTGCTGCGTGCGCAAGTTCTTCACTCGCCCTCCTGTCTCCCATTCCTGGAAGAAAGGCCGAAACCATCCCCGGCAAGAGAGCACCCACCAAGGAGGCCTCTGAAGCCAGAGGTCACCTATGTTGATCTTAAAGAAGGTGTTCACAAGGAACACCTCGGGGTTGACCATAGATAAACCCCCCCAACCTCCTGGTGCGATACGTCACCTCCCTATTGATTAGGTTCATCCTGTTCCTCCATAACAACTGGAAAAACAGACTGAAGATTCTAGACCGGTAAGACTCCGGCAAAAGACACACACTGCCCAAATAGATGAAAAGCGGAAGCAGGTAAGTTTTGATCAGGCTAACCCTTTCTCTAAGGTTAAAGACCACCATTTCTACTAGTTGACCTTGAGGGCGGCGTCTTTCAGCCTGCTGTCCCAATTTCGCTCGGGGTATTCCCTCTGGCCAAATTCAACACCCAAGATTTTAGCAGATGACTGGGGCCTTGGAAGGGTGTCCGGGAGAACAAAGCAAGGATCTCCACCTCTCAACCAGAGACTCTCACACTTATCCGAGTTGATCTTAGACCGGACGCAGGCGAGTAGAGCTCCACCTCAGGTATAACCAGCTCTGCCTCCCCTCTCGAGGCGACAGAGGGATACATCATCAGCGTACGCTACCGCTTTCAGTGTGGCTTCCATTGCTGCTGGTACCGCGCCGACTCCCGCCAAAGGTCCGCGCTCAATCCTCCTTTAAAGGGGATCGATCGCAAACACGTACAAGAGCGGGTTCAGCGGGCACTTCTGCCGCACACCAGACCCAACTGCAAAAGGCCGTCCAGACCAACCGTTCACAAGGGGGAAAAACTCTGCCCTGGCATACAAGGTCTTTAAAATGCCAATGAACCCCCCCGGCAGACTGTACCTCTCAAGGACCGACCAGAGGTACTCGTAGTTAACCCGATCAAACGCTTTTGCCTGATCCAGGGACAGCAAATACCCCTTCCAGTGGCCCATCCTGCCCTGCTCAACTGCCTCTTGGACACCAAGTACAGCACTTAAGGTGCTCCGGCCTGGAACAGAGCAGTGCTGGACCCCCGAAAGGAATCGGGGCGCAAACTGCACCAGCTTGTTGAAAAAGACTTTTGCCAAAATCTTCCAGTCCATGTTGAGAAGAGCTATGGGCCTCCAATTCTCAACACGGGATGGATCTTTACCCTTTGACAGAAGAATCAGGGCGGACCTCCTCATTGACCACGGAAAAGCGTCCGAGGACCGACACTAGTTAAACACGTCAGTCAAGAGGGGAGCCAAGATGTCCTTAAAGGTCCGATAGAACTCGGACGTTAAGCTGTCTGGACCTGCCGATTTCTTCAGGCTAAGCACTTCAATTGCCTGCTGCACTTCCTCGACCCTGATCTCCTCTGCCAAAACATTGAGAGGGGTCTACCCTGGCATCGGGAATGGCTTCAGCCATGAAACCCGACATCTCATCCCGGTTGAGCTCTTTCTCCCCCAAGAGGCATGAGTAATAAGCTCTGATGACCTCCAGGATCCCTGATCTGGACCGGTTCAGAGATCCCATACTGTCAATCAGGCACAATACCAGCTTAGATACTAGTTTCACCCTACAGCTCTTGTAGGGATCGGGGGAGCGGTACCGGCCAAAATCCCTCTCAAGAAATAAGGACGAGTATCTATCATACTGACACCTCTTAAGGAGAGCTTTCCCTCTGGAGATGTCCTCCCAGTCACCATCATCCGAGACAAGCTGCTCGAGTTTCCTCCTCAGGCCCTGATACAAGCGATACCTGCTCAAGGCTCTGAGGCTCGAGAGCTGGCGGAAGAACTTTGCTGCTCTTTTCTTAAACATCTCCCACCACTCTGACTTGCAGCTGCAAAGGCCCAGTAACGGTACCTGGCTCTGAAAAAAATCCTCAAAGGATTGTATTACTTTTGCTTCCTCCAGGAGAGACGAATTCAGCCTCCAGTATCCCCTGCCCATCCGCGGAGTCTCTGAAACATTCAAAGAAAAGGAAATCAAACAGTGATCGGAGAATTCCACTTCCGTCACGGACACCGGTGACGAAAGGGTCTCCTGCTTCAAAAAAACCTATCTATGCGGGGCCTACATCTACCCCTAAAATAGGTGTACCCAGGATGACCTGGGGAGCTCCTAATGTAGAGGTCCACCAGGCGAGCATCTGAGGCTATGCTATTCAGTGCGTTACTATCATAGCCCAGGCGATCTCCCCTATCTGAAGGCCTTGTGACAGTGTTAAAGTCACCTCCAAAGATCACCTGATGGTTGGTAAAAAGAAAGGGCTTCACCTTCATAAACAGGCTCTTGCGCTCCCACTTAGTTTGGGGAGCATAGATAACCCGTTCATGTCGGCATCGATCACCAAGCACCTCCCCATTTCTAATTCCATAACTCGTCTGCTTGTGACCGGTGCGGTAAAAAGGACCACCACTCCGGAATACGGCTTGGCTGCCAGGGACTAGAACGAAGGCCCGAGGCGCCACTCCCTCCTGGCCTTCATCACTGCCGCAGTGTTCTGCAGCCTGGTCTCTTGCAAAAAAAAGATGTCAGCTTCAACGCGGCCGAGAAAATAGAACAGCGTATATCTAGCCGCATCCGATATGATGCTGGCGACGTTAATGGAGGCCAGCTTCAACGGAGAGGGCGTCGCCATCTTTTGTGATGGAATTAGAAAGCCCCTGCCTACTAACCAACTTAACACAAACACCCAGAGAAAACATAGAAAAATATGAAGAAATACAGAATACATCTTGTATAAAGAAATAGGGAAAAGCAAAAAGCTCAGAAAGAAAATGACCTATGAACGAAAAATAAATATACTCAAATTCAGCCATTTCTATTTCTTAGTTTTTCCCGTGGCCTTTTTAGGCCCACTCTCAGATCAGTTAGTTTTGGGTTTCCTCCGCCTGGGAACTGGGGGCAACTTAGAATCCCTAGCTTTGGGGGCCTAAGGAGGGCCTGATTTATTTTTCCTTGCCCTCTCCTCCGAGCCAGTGAAGCTCCTCCTATCTTGGTTGGTATGTTTAAGGCAGACTGAGGAGTCCATTCCTTCACCGTCCTCACCAGCAGATGCCAGGCCAGCCCCCTTCCCTGAGGAAACCTTGTCCCCAGAGGAAGGGAGCTCGGCTGGATGCCCCACCTTCGATTCCCTGTCTGCTGCGCTCTCGACCTCCCCCGAGGAAGGGATGTCATCCTCGAGCACAGCAAACTTGTTTGAAAGGACCACCAGGGGGTAGGAAGGAACACCTTCCTTGGGTACCTGGCCAGTAGGTTTAGAGGAGAGGGTTTTTGGACTACCCTCCCCCCTCCGCCTCCTGCTGCTCCTGTTCTTCCTTCTCTTTGTGCCTTCATCCGCAGACTCACCAGAATCGTCATCACAGTAGTCATTAGTGGAGAAAGCTCATGCTCTAGCCGCTCTTCCTCCTCGCTCAGCTCGCTTTCCACTGGGGTCTCAGCTACAATAGGGGCGGGTACAGAGGAGGGGCCAAGGGTTACCCCCAGCTCTCCTCTTCTCTGAATCTGCCTTCCTTGGCGGCGCTGGCTAGATGGACCCACATGTTTCCTCACTGACCATACCCCCTTTCCGCCGCTGGTGCCCTCACTTGCAAAGACCATCTTCTCCACAGGGGCAGCAACTGCATTGGCAAGGGACTGTGGGCAGCAGCTGAATGGATGCCCCAGGTCTCCACACAAGTGACAGCGAATCTGGTCACACGCGGCAGCCAGATGCTCCTCCGCACCGCACAGGGCACTTTTTTGCACCCTGCGCTAAAGTGGCCCGGACTGCCGCACTTGTGACACAGCTTCGGCTGCCCCCTGTAGAAAATCTGGATGCGGTCACGCCCCAGGAAGGCAGCTGATGGGATGTGGGCAATCGTGCCCTCCTGACGCTTCAGTTTAACTGAGAACGTCCAGGCACCGGAACAGATACCGTACTCATCTCTGTTTTTCGGGGATCCCCATGACCTCACCGAAGCGCCTCAGCCATGTCATGATGTCATAGCAAGAGAGTGATTCATTACGGGTGATAATGGTCACTCTCTTGACCTCACTTTGGCGAGATATTGGACACACAGAGAAATGGGACCATTCGGGGCGGAGCTTAGCCAGCTCATAATTCGACCAGAAGAGTTCCAGCCCCTCTGGCCGAACAAAGCTGACATCAAACTCCATTGAGCCATAGGGGTGGATCAGCGCAAAGATGTCATTTACACTGAAATGCATGCCCAGGAGCAGCTCCACTACCTTGGATCTCGGCGGGCATGCATCACTGCCCTCCCAGACTAAGCGTACCACATTCCTACGGCCTCCGATCTGGCCCCCTATGGGAAGTGCCCAGGTAACTTCCCCTTGTTTGGGATTCTCTCGGAAGGCTCCCAATCTGAACCTCTCGATCCAGAATGAGAGATCCACTTCCTTCCCCTCTATCTGGGTAGTCCTCTCACCCTTCTTCAGGGCATCCAAGACGAGCCGTTGCAAATTTGCCAGGTCCCTGGCACCTGCTGGAATGGAGGGCGAAGTTCCTGCCCCCTTAGCCACACTAGCATCGCTCCTATTCTGCCTCCCCCCAACACCTGTACCTGTAATATTACCTCTCTTTTCAGAGACCTCAGCAATAGTAGTTTTAGTCACAGTAACAGGCATAGTAGAAGCTTTCTCAACCACACTATTTACATTAGCACAAATCACAGCATCAGTAGTATTCACCGTAACAACATCTGGACCAGCCATATCCATGGCAAGCACTTCCACATCATTGGGAGGCAGAACTCCACCTACCTCCATATCCATGGCCGCCATGGATACCCCTACCACCACCTGGCCTGGGTTGGCTGCCATACCTGTGCCTGAGCCTTCTCCAGCATGAATGGGCACAGCTGGTTTTGGGGATCCCCCTCCGGTGCCACCTTGCCCTCCTGCACACCGGAGGAGTTCACCCCATTTCTTAGAGCGACTCCCTCCCTCTCAGGGAGCCCCTCTGGGGTATCGGGGTTACACGCACCTTCCTGTACCTGAGCAGACCTTTTCACAGCCTTATAAATAAGAACTGCCGGTTTCAGGTAACCAGCCTTTCCAGGGTTTTTCTCCCCTCCTCCCCCCACAGCCCCAGAGCTCACTGTATCAGAGCCCGGGACCCGCGGCGGAGAGGGGTTCTGGGGCAGCTTTACAGCTACCCCAGTTTCTGAGACCGGCCTAAAGGCCAGCCTGGTTTCTTGAGACCCACTCACCAGTCTTCGTCTCCTTTTCCTCTTGCTGGTGCTGCTGCTAGACAGGTTTCCTTCGTCATCTGAAAAGTCCTCGTCCCCAAAAATCAGGCTGCCTCTCCACGCGGGGGACTCCAACATCTCAATCTCTCGTAGGGCCATGTCACAGGAATCAGGTATTTCTTTTCCATCCTCCTCATCCGATGCAGGTAACGGAGCATTAACAGCCCATAGCCATGGCATACTTTCCTTTGAAGATGACAGTCCTGATGCAGGTGACAGTCCTGAAGCAGATATATGCGACTCAGTACTATTAGAGAACGGGGCCATAGATGTTATTTAACACTGCAACCCAGCTTTCCCAGGCCCCTTGAGCAGTGACTCAGCTCCTTTGGGTTCCTTCAGTTTCGACCCAGCTTTCCCAGGCCCCTTGAGCAGTGACTCAGCTCCTTTGGGTTCCTTCAGTGACAACCCAGCTTTCCCGGCTCCTTGGGTGATGACTGTGACCGGACTTCGCAGATGGTAATGCAGATGGTTGCTGTGACACAGCTTTCCTGAGTCCCTTGAGTGGTGACTCAGCTCCTTTGGGCTCTTTCAGTGACGACCCAGCTTTCCCGGGCTCCTTGAGTGATGGCTGTGACACAGCTTTCCCGGGTTGCGACTCCACAGGAGACCGTAGCAACTCGGCTTACTTGAGCTCCGCAGACTTCCTTGTCTCCACAGTTGACCGTTGCATCTTTGCTGAACACCGGTGGCTGCGACCCAGCTTTCCTGGGCTTCTGTCCGCCCATCGATGCCAGTAGCGGCAGCAGTGGCTGCATAACTACGGACCGGAGCAGACGATGACATCACTGGGTTTGCATGCAGACTGGTTGGGATTCCCATGGAGGCGGAGCTACCCGCAGGGTCCACCTGTACTCACTAAGGGCTAGCCGACCTCCAGACAGGCAGTGAATGGGTGACGTCAGCTCCTGACGTGCGACGCCCCGCCCGCATTGCCCGAAAGCGCTCATCATTCATTAGCTTTTCCTGGAAAGGCCCCGCCCCCTCCAGGATACTCTCACGTTCCTCCTTAAGCTTCTCAAGATCCTCTTTTAACTCATTGATTATGGCCGAGATTGGGCCGCGCTGCTTGGATGTCATGTGATCCCGCTCTCTGGAGATCGTCCTTTACTACGTTAATTCGCAGTTAGAGATGGGCGAATTTGTCAAAAATTCTATTCGGTGACTTTGCCGAATTTTTCGACAAAATTCGTTTTGGTCCGAATTACTTCGGGACGAATCACGTTAAAAAACAGCTATTTCCAGGCTACACAGAGCCTGCAGGGTGCTGTAGAACATTGTGTCATGCTTAAATATGCAGAGGGAGCTTGGTTTGGTCTTCATACAATGTTGTGTTTTAGTATGACACGCACATGACTGCCGCCGCTCTTAGAATCGCTTCACTATAAAATTCCCTGGGCACTTAAGAGGGTAAAACTGACCAAAAAACTGAAAGGGGAATGTCGCCTGAAAAAAGTCATGGCAGCGACAGCTGGAAAAAAACAAGCTGAGGGCTGAGTGTGGAGGTGACGGCAGCAGCCACAGCAGCAGCATGAGGTCAGACAGTGGCACAATGACATTCTGGAGTTGGTAAAAACAGGAGTAGGCCACAGAGTGGCACAATGACACAGTGTGGAGGGTACGGCAGCAGCCACAGCATGAGGTCAGACAGTGGCACAATGACACAGTGTGTAGGTCACGGCAGCAGCCACAGCAGCAGCATGAGGTCAAGCAGTGGCACAATGACATTCTGGAGGTGGCAAAAACAGGAGTAGGCCACAGAGTGGCACAATGACAGAGTGTGGAGGGTACGGCAGCAGCCACAGCATGAGGTCAGGCAGTGGCACAATGACATTCTGGAGGTGGCAAAAACAGGAGTAGGCCAAAGAGTGGCACAATGACAGTGTGGAATTGACAGCATCAACAGCAGCAGCAGCATGATGTCGGACAGTGGCACTATGACATTCTGGAGGTGGCAAAACAGTAGTAGGCCACAGAGTGGCACAATGACACTGTTTGTAGGTCACGAGAGCAGCCACTGGAGCATCATGAGTTCAGTAATTGGCACAATGACACAGTGTGTAGGTCACAGCAGCAGCCACAGCAGAAGCATGAGGTCAAACAGTGGCACAATGACATTCTGGAGGTGGCAAAAACAGGAGTAGGCCATAGAGTGGCACAATGACACAGTGTGGAGGTCACGCTAGCAGCCGCATGAGGTCAGGCAGTGGCACAATGACATTCTGGAGGTGGCAAAACAGTAGTAGGCCACAGATTGGCACAATGACAGAGAGTGGAGGTGACAGCGGCAGGAGCAACAGCATGAGGTCAGAGAGTGGCACAATGACACAGTGTGGAGGTGACCGCAGCAGCAACAACAGCTGCAGCAGCATGAGGTCAGAGAGTGGCACAATGACACAGTGTGGAGGTGACCGCAGCAGCAACAACAGCTGCCGCAGCAGGAGGTCAGAGAGTGGCACAATGACACAGTGTGGATGTCACGGCACCAGCAACAACAGCAGCAGCATGAGGTCATAGAGTGGAACAATGACAGAGTGTGGAGGTGGGTTGCAACACCTGTCCCTGGTAAAGTGGGTGGTCGGCAGATGGACAACCTGTCAGCAGATGTGTGGCATCAGGCGGGTGGCGGCATCAGAATTGTGGCTGAGGCAGGTAGTTTGAATCCAGACTCATTTCTCACAGTGTGGGTGAGGCGTCATGGCTGATGTAGTCTGACGCCTAAGGTACTGGTGTGTGGAAATCCTGGCTGATCCATGCCTGATTCATCTTGACAAAGGTCAGTCATTCCACATTTCCCGTGGACAAGCGGGTTCTCCTTGGGGTAACGATGACCCCTGCCGCACTGAACACCCGCTCTGATGCCACACTACTGGCCGGGCAGGACCGTTTCTCCACACATCCAGTTTGGCTGCTCAATATTCCGGCGGATCTTCTAACTGGGGTGGCAGAGTGCTGTCCAAGTAGGCCACGACCTGTTGGTTCAGGGTCTGCTCCAGGTCCTGCTGCTGCGCTGGCGACTGACATCCTTACTAGGTGGGTGAAGGAAGCTGCTCATCAGTGACTCCAGACTTAGGTTGCTGTTGATGGAGCTGGTACTGCTCCTACCCCCCCCCCCCCCCACCTTCCCCCAGCAGCCGCGGCAGTAGTACGTGAGCGCTGAAGAACCCCCCGGTCAGACCTGTCAGAGGTGGGACGATGCCGCACATAGGCAGCGGCCAACTGACTACGGAGGATTTCCCTATTGTATTTGAGTTTGTCCTCCCTCTCAGCAGCTGGGAAAAAAGCTCCCATTTTGGACCGGTAGCGAGGGTCCAATAGGGTGGAGAGCCAGAAGTCATGCCTCTGTCAGATGGTGACTATTCAGTTGTCACTAGCCAGGCAAATCAGCATGCTGCGGGCCATCTGCACAAGTGACACTGAGGGGCTCCCTGCCTCCATCTCCACTGTATACTACCACGGTGCTTGCGGGTCATCTGCCTCGTCTTCCTCATATCCATCTACCTCCTCCAGCTGCTCCTGCTCCTCCTCTCTTGTCACCTGGGTAGAAAATCCACTCATTTCACCAGACAATGCTTCTGCTCCAATTTCCTCCTCCTCCTCCTTCATTTCAGTCCCCACTGGACTCATGTGGCCGCGAGATGTAGTCGCCACGTCTCCAGT
Source organism: Phyllomedusa bahiana (assembly GCA_025379985.1). NCBI lineage: Eukaryota > Metazoa > Chordata > Amphibia > Anura > Hylidae > Phyllomedusa > Phyllomedusa bahiana. Next base: position 25,314 of record JAODAL010045591.1, read on the forward strand.
CCCCTGCCCAGACAGATTTTTCAGCATCTGTTCCAGGACATGAAGCAGTGAAATGACATTATTCATCCCATAGTCCTGGCGACTGACAAATAACGTCGCCTCTTCGAATGGCTTCAACAAACGGCAGGTGTCACGCATGAGCTGCCACTGGCTGACATCAAAGTTACACAGGGGAGTACTCCTGTCCGCCTGGATCATCAAAAAATCGTTAGTGGCCTTTCTCTGTTCATACAGTCGGTCCAACATGTGGAGGCGGGAACCCAACGGGTGGAAACATCGCATATCAGGTAGGGTTTTGGGGGAGGCCTTCTGCCGCGCAACTCGAGGGGGGTGTTCCGGGCTTTGTACGAATGGATGAAGTGCATGCACAGTTTCGTGGCCATTTTCAGAATTTTCCCTGAAGATCGGTGGAAGACTTCAGGAACCTTTTCACAATCAGATTGAACACATGCGCCATGCAGGGCACATGGACCATCCTTCCTCGGTGCAGCGCGGACACCATGTTACTCCCATTGTCCGTCACCATGGTTCTGATTTGCAGTTGGCGCGGAGAAAGCCACACATCGATATCTTGCTGCATGACGCGGAGCATTTCCCTCACCGGGTGTGACTTAGGTCGCCAAGGCAAGCCAGGTGTAGAACTGCGTGACACCGCTGTGCCCTACACATGTGGTATGATGGAGCAGTACTTATGGAGGCTGAGATGGTGGTGGTGATGGTGGAGGAGGAGGAGGCGGACATTGGCGCAACAGCAGCAGTTTGAGAACGTGGAGGAGAAAGCGCCGTCTCCTGTCCAAGTTGTTGGTGTGCCTGGGCAGGAAGCACATTCACCCAATGGGCCGTAAAAGGACATATACTGGCCCTGACTGTAGTTACAGCTCCAGACGGCCGTGCTGCCGTGCACCTTGGCACAAACTGATAAGCTCAAGGACTGGCCCACCTTCTGTTCTACATATTTATGAAGTGCTGGTACTGCTCTTTTGGAAAAAAAATTTACGGCTTGGAACTCGCCATCTCGGCTCGGCACAAGCCATTTGTTCTCTGAATGGTGCAGAGTCCACCATTTGGAAAGGGAGTGACTGCAGTACCAACAACTTGGACAGGAGCATGGTCAGCTGCTGCACCTTAGGATGGTTGGACGTATACTGTTATCTCTTTGCAATCGCCTCACTGAACGACTGTTGGCGCCACGAGTAGCGAGAAGCAGGAGCATCTGGACCGGGAGATGATGGCAAAGAGAAACAGCTCCCTTCTGCAGAGGTGGTGGAGCCTTGACTGGCTGCAATGGCATGCGTGCCACTGGCCGCTGCTGCTGCGGCGGTGACAGGATGGACTAACACATCTGAGCCACGTTTCTCCCAGGCCACCAGATGGTGACGCTGCATGGGTTGACGCAGGGCCATGGTGCCAGCGTTAGCTCCCTGGCCACGCTTCACTTTCTGCCCACAGATTCTACATATAGCCATATTCGGCTCATCCGGTGTCTTAGCACAGAACTTCCACAAACCCCCGAGTAGCTGATTTTACCGCCAACGCTCCGCACCCGAGTGACTACTAACGGGCCGCTGCCCCCCGCTGAGCCCCTGTGCCACTACTTTATTGGACCCTTTGAAGCGGGGTTTTCTACCCCGTGGCCGCTTGGGTCCTGACCTCACACTGCTGATACCCTGCTGACTCATGGCCACACAACCCCCTTGCTGGCTGCGCCCACTGCCCGACGGGGCCCAAACTGACGCCCCTCTCCCGCCTGACGATGATGAAGCCCTTGCTTCACCCGGCTCCCAAGTGCGGTCGGCTACATCATCACTATTTGGTTTTCATCGTCACACTGCTGTCCTCATCACCGGTCTTGGTATGCAGAGGCTGACCCCTCACAACATGACCTCCCATGCCACTCTCCACATCAATACTTTGCCGCCTACTGCAAGAAGCAGGGGATATTGGCCCCATTTCTTCGCTGCCAAGTAGCTGCTGACTGCCCTCCTCAAATTGTTCATCCTCTCTATATAGTGGCGCTGAGCCCAGACCACATAAATAGAAACTCTGGCTGAGGGGAAACCGGATAGGACAGAGGGGGTTGAGGACAGGTGAGGGCCACTGACCCACTCCCGGGGCATGCCAACTAAGGGGTTTTGTCTGACGTTCCCACCGACTCTTGGCTGGGGTTGTCAGATGTCATCTGGGAGGGAAATGGTGACCTAGTCAACCAACAAGAACCATTGGGTTGCTGAACAAACACACGGCCGCTAGATGACACCGGCAGTTCTGGCCCCCCCGAGTGACCCCTGCTGCGACGTCCCCTTGCTGTGCTGCGACCTGGGCCTGCTCCAGGAATGTTTGTGCTACTGCCACTCGCAGATGAAGAGCCTGCCACCTCTCTGTCTGACATACTGTTTGTTCTAAAAAAGTACAGACACTGTTTGATGAAGAATCTGTATATGATAAATACACACCCCGTTTTTTGACTCCAAAGGGAAACCCCGTAACAAGCTTGGGTAACCCTTGGATATAAATTGCGCTCCACAAATGGCCAGGAAAAATTTACTTGTATGTGTCGTTTAAAAACACTGGTGTATTTTTACTGAATGTAAAAGCACAAACAGGCTTAATTAACCTTCGGTTTAAATTATGCTACAGGAAAAATTATTTTTTTGGCGGTGAAAAAGAAAGGTTTCTTTTAGTGACCCAAAATAGCAGAACAACGCTTAATTAACCCCTGATGTAAATTGCGCAAAAAATTGAGTAACCAAAAACTACCAGCATTGTAGCGTGTTACAATGGCGTGTATTTTACGGTACACAACAAGAGAAAAACTTGTAATTAACCTTCGGTTATGAATTATGCTATAGGAAAAATTTCTTTTTTGGCGGTGAAAAAGATAGTTTCTTTTAGTGACCACAACTAGTGTTGAGCATTTGCGTTGGCCATCGACATCGGTCGATGGTTGATAGTCGACCATCATCGACCCGATAGTCGATAGTGAGCAGTCGATTATGAGCGATGACCATTAAAGTCTATGGGAGAGCAAAAACACCTTCATTATTACACCCAATCAGGGCTGGAGAAGCTGGAATTAACATCCACAACAGTCAAATGGATACGTGCTACATCTTAGGCAACACACTTAGGTTATAAAAGCCACAGGGAAAAAAACACACAACTTTCACTATCCCTTTTCTTGTACCACAGCATGACCCTTTAAAACCTGCATCACCCCAAATTAAAAAGTGCCAGAAGACAGAAATGATTTGAACCATCATCTTAATTTGGGAACTGGAAAATTGAATATCCCTTCCTGGAACGCAGCATGAGCCCCAAACCTGCATGACCCCCAGATTTAAAAGTGCCGGAAAAAGGAGTCTTTCACACCACCATTTTTAGTTGAACTGGACATTGACTTATACATGTCCTGGGCCACAGCATGAGCCCCAAACCTGCATGACCCCCAGATTAAAAAGTGCCGGAAAAAGGAGTCTTTCAACCACCTTTTAGTTGAACTGGACATTGACTATACCTGTCCTGGGCCACAGCATGAGCCCCAAACCTGCATGATCCCCAAGATTCAAAAGTGCCGGGAAAAAGGAGTCTTTCAACCACCATTTTATTTTTCACGGGACATTGACTATACCTGTCCTGGGCCACAGCATGACCCCCAAACCCGCATGTCCCCCCAATTTAAAAAGTCCCGGGAAAAAGGATCTTTGAACCACCATTTTAGTTTCACTGGACATTGATATACCTGTCCTGGGCCACAGCATGAGCCCCAAACCTGCATGACCCCCACATTTAAAAAGTGCCGGAAAAAGGAGTCTTTCAACCACCATTTAGTTTCACTGGACATATACTGTCCCTGTCCTGGGTAGCGCTTGCCCCTCCGTATGAGTGCGGACCAATTGAGCTTCACTGGTGGTTAACGCTCCTGTTACACCCAGGTGCCCTTTTTCTTGGCATTCTTTTTCTCATTTTACTCAATGTGCTGGAGGGAAAATTTTCTCTGTACTTTGTTCTCTGTCCGTGCTCCATACTCCATGTCCTCTGAATAACCACATCTGTCAAGTTTTCCTGTACCCCCCCTTTTACAATTCAGAGGAATTTTTTTACAAGCTATTTTGTACATGCAAGTTTTTTAGTATTTAAAATTTTAGAAAAACACATTTTGAAAATAGGGTGGAATCCCACCATGTCTTTGTTTCTCTTTTTTTTTAAATTTTATTTAAAAGGTTGTCTCAATACAGGGATTGATAGCATGTTAAAGATCTTGCAAAAACAGTCATTTTGCAATATGTGTCCATTAACAGTGTCCTACCTATTCCTGTTTTCTGACAGCACCATCACCCTTGAGCCACTCTTGACAATTGTGAAGAACAAATGTCTGTTAGAAACAACATTTTTTTATAATAGGATCTGTAGTTTAGCTGCATTTCAAAGCAAAATGCCCCCAAAATTCAAAGCATGACCCTTGAGCCACTTTGGACAATTGTGAAGAACAAATGTCTGTTAGAAACAACATTTTTTTTATAATAGGACCTGTAGTATTGCTGCATTTTAAAGCAGCATGAAACCCCAAAAAAAATTATAAAAATGACTTCTCAGCCACTGTTAAAAATTGTGAGGGGGAAATGCCACTTAGAAGCCACATTTCTGTTCCAAGGGACCATGATTATTGCTGTATCTCACCCGCTACATACCCCAAAAAATTATAAATATGACTTCTCAGCCACAAATTTAAAAATTGTGAGGGAGAAATGCCACTTAAAAGCCAATTTCTGTTCCAAAGGACCATGATTATTTCTGTATCTCACAACTACATGACCCCAAAAATTTAAAATATGACTTCTCAAAACCACTATAAAAATTTGAGGGAGAAATGCCACTTAAAAGCCACATTTCTGTTCCAAAGGACCATAATTATAGCTGTATCTCACAGCAACATGCCTCAAAACCAATTTACAATGCGAAAACTTCTTAAGATATAGTGAGTAAATGGAATACGGTGTTTGTCATGAAACCTTGCTGTCTTTTACAGTCTCCTCACAGCAAAACCATCAAAATGAACTGTTGGGAAAAAAGAATAAAAATTGCAGTAAGAAATGATCATTTTAAAAAACATTTTTCAAGAGGACCATTTCTGTTTGAAGAGGAAAAGTGAAGTAGACTGGGAAACTAATCGGTGACCTGGGAAATTTGGGGGGGCCACAACATCATCAGAGATCCATGCCTGTTTCATCTTGATGAAATCAAACGATCCACATTATCTGTGGAAAGCCGGATGCGTTTGTCTGTAATGACTCCTCCAGCTGTGCTGAAGGTCCGCTCAGATATGACGCTGGCTGCTGGGCGGGACAAAAACCTCTTTTGGCGTGACGAGCCAGCTGGGGCCATTCGCCATTTTGGATACCCGAAGTCTATTGGGTCCGGAACACATCCAAAAACATCGGTGTTGAGACGCAGATAGTCGTGCACATGACCCTTAAACTGATCTCTGTGTTTGGATGTGTGCCCGCATTGCATGCGTTGGTGAGGTTGGTAAACAAAGATTGCCAGAGATCACCCAATATGCTTCTGCCACCTTGCCTGCTGCTGCCGCTAAAGCCTGCTGACACTCTACTGCTGTCACGTCGCTGATGTTGTTCCAACCGTGACATTTAGGGAACGTGAAGCAGCACAACAGATGTCTCCAGTTGATCAATCAGCAAGGTCTCCATTTCCTGCATTTTACTTTTCATTTGGGTGGGTGGAAGGAAAGTGTTGAGTTTTGTTTTGTACCGGGGATCCAGGAGGGGGGGCCACCCAATTAACTGTTGTTCATTTGATGGCCTTAATGCGAGGATCATGTTGGGGGAAATGGAGCATCCAAGCACTCATGTGAGAATGGAGCCTTGATTTCCCAAGCCTCTGGTCGAGGGGCACTAGCAAACTGATCTCCTCATCTTCCTCCTCCGCCCCCAAATTCGCGCCAACCTCTTTCCAAGGCAGGGACGTCGGTAACATCGATGTCTAGGAAAAACCTCCTCCTTCTCCTCTCCTCCGCTGCCTCTGGCACAGCTTCAACACAGCCCTGACTTACCTGAGATGATGCACCCTGAGAGCTGATGCGCCACCTTGCACTAGCTCTGGACCCCGAACCACTGCCTAATGAAGACCGATGAAATTGTGAAACTGTCGGGCCTTGTGGGTTTGACGGAGAGAAAGGCTCCGTGTCCGCATCTGTGTCCGTCTCCTCCTCCGTCGCTGGCGGGACCTGTTGTTTCAGAGTGTCCAACGATCGTTCCAGAACTAAGATCACCACAATACTCCCTGCTGACAAGGGCATTGTCCGCACTGACCATTTTGGTGGCTTCTTCAAAACTGTTTAAAGGGTGGTGCAGAGCTTCTTTCACCTGCCTCCACTCTCGGTGGCTCAACTCCCAGTCCCAAACCCCTGCTTGTCAGGCCATGTGTCACTTGTACTGCGTAATGGGTTTCGCCTGCCCT